>PVJS01011130.1:0-46396 GCA_004027185.1 Glis glis | reverse complement strand
GTGAGACCCGGTTTCAAAATAAAGTATAAAAAATAGGGCCGGGGGTGTAGCGCGGAGGTAGAACGCCCCTGGGTTCAATCCCCAGTACCGCAAAAAAAAAAAAAACAAACAAACTGGAGAATACATATAGCCAATATATGTATATGGGTGTGTGTGTGTGTGTGTATGTGTGTGTGTGTGTGTGTATGTGTGTGTGTAGCCAATTTCTTTTTCAGCCAGCATTAAGTGAGGAGCAGCATTGTCCCAATGCACTACACAAATGCCTGCCTAAAAGAGAAGGAACATACCATTTTCCATAATGATTGTCCTTTTTTCTTTTTATTTTCTTACTACTAGGGATTGAACCCAGGGGCATTCTACCTCCAAGCTACACCCAGTCCTTTTATTAATTGTTTTACTTTGAAACAGAGTCTAGATAAGTTGTTGAGGGTCTCGCTGCCTGGCTATGATTCTCCTATTTTACATCTCACATCCTCACCAGCATTTGTTATTTATTGTATTTTTATAATAGTCAAACTGTGGCCAGATGGCAGCTCATGTAGCTTTGATTTGCATTTCCCTGATGATTAGTGCTGTTGAGTATTTTTTCATATACTTGGCCTTTGTATGTCTTTTGAGATATATCTATTCAGATCATTTGTTCATTTTTATTCTCTTTGGGGTTGTTTTGCTGTTGGTTATTGTCCAGGAGCTTCACAGAGGTGGGGAAGCAGAAGGCACAAGTGAGCTCAGCACTCTCCTCTTCGGAGACCAGGGCAAAGTCTGAGGTTTTACAGCTTAATGCCATGGACTTGGCTAGTGGAGGGTCTTCTCATCTCAGGAAATACAATGGAAATTGCCTGAGTTATGTTTCTTGGCAATTTCCCTGATAGATGGAACTAACCTCCCCCTTTTGAAAAAAATATAAAACAGTCTATATATACAAAGATGATTATTTCTCTGAAGATCCACATTTTGTTCCAGTTATTTATATTTCTAATTTCTTTTCCATTTTTTACATAACTGCATGACATCTTTGTCTCACTAAGGGATGCAGTGAAATATAGGAAAATATATTACAGTAATGTGGGGAAATGTCCATTTCTAGTAATTAAGAAAATAGGTCACTTAAAATGTAATTCAGTGAATGGGGCACTTTGAATTTTGGCTGTAATGTGTATACTTGCAGTTTATCTGTACTTATTAAAATTTATTTATATCTAACTATCGTTGCTTTAAAAATAATTATTATTCTATTTTAAAAGGAAAACAACATAAACATTTGGGAACTGTGTCTTTTATCATAATTTTAAAGGTATTAATGTGAATATCTTTGCTTTAAAAGGGGATAAGAAAAAAGGAAAGAGATTGAAATAATCATATAAGGAATGGAGAAGAGAATTTGAATTTGCATAAAGCTACCTACATAAATATAGCTTTCGACAGTATTATACATAATAAAATGCAATTGTTTTAGGCTATACTGACATAGCACTAATGCCACTAGCTCAACAGTAGACATTATTAGGATATTTTATGTATATATGTATAATCTGTTCAATTAAATTTTTTAATGAACTAGTTACTTTAGAGTTGTGTAGACAAAGCAAACGCTTCATGGCAAAGAATCATAGACATAATTTTCATCTTACATTAGTGGTGCTTTATGTCAGCTAGCAAAGAAACAATGCAAAAAGGTGCTATACTGTACACACCTAATTATCAGCCCATCAACAGCAGAATCTGTTTCCTCCTACATAATGGGCATAAGGACACTATAACCCAGAACCTGTGCATATCTATTTGTTCTATCCAGAGGACTACACAGAAATCAATGCATGCTGTTTACAGTTGTTTAGGGAAATGATTAGCAGAGCAAACAGACTGTTGAAAGCACAATCCATTATCACCCAAGGCTGTCTTAAAATGACAAAATTCGAAAATATCAGAACAATCTCTTTAGAAAGAAAATAGGTATTACTACATAATGTGGTCAACAGGTGAACATAGCACAATAAACTCTAGTCATACAGATTCATCCCTTCCCTTCTTAGAGTCATTCGAAATAAAAGCAAGAGAAAAACTACCCCTGGTGTTTATAAACAGACACCCCAATATATGCAAATGCCTTGCTGCTAAATTCATGATAAGCTTCTTTAGAGGCCAGTGTGTTTGCAAACTCACTTTCTGCCTGTCTATGACTTCACAGTAGACTGCAATTTTTGTGTACAATGTAGGATTCTTTGGAACTATAATTTAGATTTTCCAGATGGGTCACACTGTCACCTTTCTCAGATAATTTCTTTTTAAAAAGCAAATCATTCTTTGAGTAATCCATCCATGTTTCCTTTTCTTCCTGAGTAAATGAAAAATTAGAATAATGCATATTATCTCCCCATCCACCTCAATCCTATCAATCTCACCACCCGCTACAATTACTTTTCATACCACCCTGCATGAACCAGAGACAGCCATTAACACACTACAAACATTGAGAGCCCAGGCTGCTCCAGTCCACAGCTGAACTTAATAAAACTGCTAATGTCAAAGCCTGCCAGCCAGCTTCCCAGGAATGCCACTTGCTCAAAATCCTTTCATTCTAGCATGCGTGTGGCATTTCAGCTCTCTCCCCATGCAGAACCGTGCCATCTGCTATGAGTCAGATATGCCACATGCCAGGTAACATTTTCTATTACATTCCTTTTTTTATTATTTACTAGGAAGTATACTCAACAGGCAAAGAGTAAGAAGAGATCTGAGCTCTACCTAGGCCTGTTTTCTTTTTTCTTTATCCTGATTTTTTTTTTGTTTTAATGTTCTGGGTCTGCATTCAAATGGTTGGTGAGTAATTTATAGGCAGGCATCATTAGAAATAAGTTTGTAGATATGTAATAAAAGGCTCTGAGAAGAAGCACTCAAATAAACCAAGGAGTAACTATGGAGTTGGATTTTTACAAAAAGAAAGAGGTGAAAGTCATTAAATCAGTAATACTGAGATCTGGTGGAGCTGTGTGTAGTCAACAACATCATAAACTTTTATACTGACTTCAGCTTGGGAACATGCTATTATTATCTGTGGCAAGTGATGGCAAAAGAATTTAAATGATTTGATATCACAGTTTCAGAGACTCTTCATGCTTTAGTCCATTTTGGATAAGGGTTGATTTCTGCATGTATTGTAAGGTTGCGGGTTTGAGTGTTCAGAGAAGTAAGACACCAGTTCCACCAATCGATAATGCAAAAGCAAAGGAACTTTATTGGCTAGCTCGAGCTAGGGTCCAAGTCTCATCCAGCACAGTAGAGTATTGACCTCGGACCCCGAGCTCTAGATTACTCAGGCTTTTATACATTTTGGTTACATATACAGTTGGCAACAGTTAGGGGTATTTGGAGTTCACTGATTGGCTCGTTACACCTGGGGAAGTTGGGGACTTTACACCATTGTTCTGATAGACCTCACCAAGCGGCAGTTTCCGTGAGAACATCTCTTGGAACTATTGGTTCAGGCCCCACTATTGTTCTGACAGGCCCCACCAAGCGATGGTTTCTGTGGGAACATCTCTGAGAAACAGAAACTTAGGCCTAGCCTAGTTCCTTCAGAAGCACAGCCTGTCATGGCTGTTCTTCGGCCTCACATTCCCCCCTTGTTCTTTTAACTAATGAGGAATCTTCCTCATTGGGGAGACTTTCTAGGGTTTGGTATTGTTGCCTAAGGATCGCAAGAGGGTATTTCAAGCTCGAGCCCAGACTCCCAGTACTCACTGACGCAGCGGCTTTGGCTGAGAGCCTTAATCTCTATCTCTAATTGCAGAAGCGGATATACAGAAGCAGATGAGCAGATTGTTAAACTTATTCTTTAGTGGCTGTTCGGTTTTCAGAACAATCCATTTAACCTCAGTCCATTGTTCTTTGGGTGAAGCTGGCTTTCTAGGACCCAGTCCAACGAGGCTTAAGCAGATGCGCAGGCAGCTTCTTCATGTACATCTGGTTACCGGGCCGGAACAGGTGGAGATCCAGTTTGAGCACCCGCAATAGCAGTGTACCTGGTGTAAGGCCTGTGAAGATCTGATTAAATCTGAATTAAGATTTAAACAAACATTTGAAACATTATCTTATAAGGAATGATTCCTTTCACATGGGTGTACATCGTGCCCGAAAGAGGGTGAAGGAAAGAAGGTCTATATCCTATTTTTGCCAGACTCAGATTAAAGTTTTTGTTTTGTTTTGTTTCTATTCATCCTTTCTACCTGTTCAGAACTCTGAGGCCTATAAGCACAATGAAGTTTCTAATCTATGTTTGATATTTTAACCTTAGCCGTGAAGGCTGGGCCATTGTCAGTCCCTATCATATAGGAGAGGCCAAATTGGGATAAAATTTAACTCTATGAGCTGTTTTCTGTCATCTGAGCTGTCTTACTTTTCATTGAAAATACTTCTACCCATTCAGAATCAGTACCCATAAATGCTAGGAGATACCTGTAGCTGTAGGAGCCTGGTTTTACCTCAGTGAAGTCAATCTCCCAGTGGTCTCTTGGGCTTGTTCCTCATAACCTGGGGTTAGGTTCAGCTGAAACACATCTGTTAGCATTTACACGAACACAAACAGGGCATTTTACAATTATTTCATGGATTAAAGGACGAGACCCTTGATAAAATATTCTGCATTCTTTAGGGAGTTAAAGTCTCATTAGGCAACATTGCCTGCCCACCCCGAGTCAGTCTATTTTTGCTCATTAATCTTGCTTTGAGGGCTCTGGTTTCTTTGATATGGTGCTGCGGGGTCAGAGGTAAGACCAGCATTTTTCCCACTGGCCTTAGGGATATTTTCAGACACCAGAGCTTGTGCCCATTGTACCTGTGAGGAGGTCACCGCACGAGGATTCCTTCCAATATAAAGCTGCTACCGTCCGTGAACAGTGTCCCATCTAGATTTTCCCAGGGACCGTTTCTCAGGTCCAACTTGGTTCCTTCACTGACAGGAATTCCAGGAATGGAAAGACCAGATGACAATCCAAAAAGTGCGTGATGCAAGTTGTCAAGTCGTCTCAAACCCGCTGCCGGAGAGAGGCGGGGTAGGCCCGCCCACCTCAAGCTCCCTGAGCCCTGGGACTCACTGGTGCTTCCCTCCCCTCCAGGGGACTGGCACCATGCCCAGGGCAGAGGAGGGAGACAGCTTTGAAAAACACTCCAGATTTCCAAGCAGTCATCAATCAGTTCCTGTTCATTGCCCTCAGGTAGCAGGGTGGCAGGATTTAAAGAGCTAGTGGCTAGAAACTTGGCCTTCTGAGAGTTTAGCAACAAAGTCTGATAGTAAGTTAGACGAGCATTCGAGATCCAATGGTTTGGGGGGGTGATCTCAAAACAGTTTCCATAGCATGTGGTCACTAGGTGAAGCTTTTAACCCAAAGCTATGGCCTTTAGGCAGTTAGGCTATCCTGACGTGACAGGGTCTCTCAACTACATACAACTGGAATGGTTTTTCAAGATCAGGGAGGGTTAGGGCAGGTGCCCTTCTAGCCTTTCCTATTTGAGATAATCTTATTCTCTCCTTTAAAACCCTTTTGTTCCTGTAATTTTTTTTTCTAATGTCAGGGACCGACTGGGTTACAAAGGCCAAATTGAGTCAGGGGCTTTTTATAAGGTTTGATTCACCTTTGCCTTCATCCCTCTTAGTCTGGTGAAATGGTTAAGACGCTTCTTTACCTTGTTTTTTAATTTCAATTTGGAAGGGAGGAAGGGAAACAGCCTCAATTCGTCTCGGGTCTGAGGTGTCATCACCCTTCAGGTTTTAAGACAGTTTTTCCCAGCTTTATGATGAATATGCTCCTTTTCTTCAGAAGGAACAGGGCCTGAAGAAGTTGCTCATAATCATAGGTGAGATGACTCAGAGAAAGGAGGGTACTGGTTTTCCTAATTACAAAGTACAAGGAAAAAAAATCAAATTCATTTTAGTGGCAGTTCTCGGAGGGAGAGAACAAAGCTTCACCATCCATCAGGGAGGGTCTTTATGGGCTGAAGGTTTCGCCACTTCTATCTTTGCCCCATCTTTACCCCTTCTGACTTATTGCCTTTCCTCTCTTTATTTGGATGAGGTCCCATGTACCCTTGTTTGTATCCTAGATATCTTTGATATCTCCAATTAAGAAATCACTGCAATTCCCAAGACACTCTCATTAGCCACGGGAGGATCGTGGCTATTAAGGCCAGAATCTCGAGTGTGGGAGGACCCTGTTTCTTATTAATTTGCTTAACAGAGGATAAGTCATTTCTTAGGTGGGGATGAAAATCTAAGGCTGACAAGAGGGCTGAAATGCCTATCCGTGGGCGCTTCTCCTTCCCAAACTCTGCACTGAGGGCTCTCGGGTGCATACAGGGGCAGTGTTCTGTTAGGTGACAGAGGAGGGGAACCCAAGATTCAGAGAAGAAATGTTCTGTCAGCCTCCAATATACAATCTGGGTACAGTACAGGCATGGACTTTTCTGAGGACACAGCCGGCATATAAAAAGGTGTGCGTGTTCCCCAAGTTCTATTTCCCAGAGGTCTTTTAACAGAGTGTCCCATTTTTGATGGGGGCAGAACCGACAGGCACTCATTGGTCTTTCCTTACTTCTAGACTTAGGTTTTACCAGGAAGGTTTGTCAAATAAAATATCAGACCAGATTTGTATGTAGGGCACCTGGTCAGGGTGGCCAGGCCCACCAAACATTACACACTGAACACGAGGAGCAGTGGGGAGATCAGTAGTTCTTCTGCTGGCCAGCCTGTGAAGAACAAAAGGGGTTAACTGAAGTGCCGTAGTTGGCCAGGGCAGTGAGGCACGGCAAGGCTTCAGACTGTTTTTGTCCCATTGCCAAAACAAAATATTACTTGATAGCTACCAGTTCACAAACTTTAGCAAACATTTGTCTATCCTACAACAGTTTAGACAAATACTTCAGTCTCATCTTGTGAGGGATGAGATCCTTTAGCTGTTACCATCCAGAAATCACATGTCAAATCTAAAATTCCAATTCCACCTCTGCACAGATTTCAATAGAGAATACAGACACTAGCAATAACTAAAATTACCACAAAACACTAGCACAAGCACCACTAGGACAAAACGGAGTATCAGAGCATAAACAAAAGCACAGTTCATTTAGAAAGCAACACGCAGCGGCCGCTTACACACTTTCACTTTCATTCATACACCTGGAGCTTTTCCGTCTCCTACCTGGGGACTGCCCGTCCCCGCAGCAACAAACAACATGAAAAGACAATACTTGGAGGCCACTCCTCTCCTACCTGGGGATTGCCAGTTCCTGCAAAAACAGCCACGAGAAGCAGACGGACAACACCAGCAGAC
Source organism: Glis glis (assembly GCA_004027185.1). Lineage (NCBI taxonomy): Eukaryota > Metazoa > Chordata > Mammalia > Rodentia > Gliridae > Glis > Glis glis. The sequence continues at coordinate 39,071 of PVJS01011130.1, read as the reverse complement.
ACACAAATTGTAAACACTGAAGACAAACGTTGGCCGACAACCTATCACTGACACACCTAGCCCCTTGGATAGGGGACTCTATACCAAAAGGCGCCCAGTGGATTCCAAATAGCTGAGGAGGAGTTTCCTTCCTCCATCCTCTGCCGACCCCCTTCTGGCGCGTCTGCCAGGTACCTGGGTCTGTCCTACTGGACCTAAGTTCCCCTGACCTAGATCCATGACAGTCCCTCCAACTGGGGTTTCCAAAGTCAGACTCCTTACGCAAAGATCAATTCTGACTACGCCGGCACTAATTCCAAAGTCAGACTCCTTACGCAACGGTCAATTCTGACTATGCCCGCACCAATTCCAACAACCGGTTACAAACACAAAGACAACACAGACATTAGACTTACAGATCGGCCGATTCCTAATTCCCCGGGGGTGTTCCTATATCAATGAGGAGGGTTCTCTCACCCCGAACATCCCGGGACGAGCCCCCAGATGTAAGGTTGCAGGTTTGAGTGTTCGTAGAAGTGAGACACCAGTTCCACCAATCGATAATGCAAAAGCAAAGGAACTTTATTGGCTAGCTCGAGCTAGGGTTCAAGTCTCATCCAGCACAGTGGAGTATTGACCTCGGACCCCGAGCTCTAGATTACTCAGGCTTTTATACATTTTGGTTACATATACAGTTGGCAACAGTTAGGGGTATTTGGAGTTCACTGATTGGCTCGTTACACCTGGGGAAGTTGGGGACTTTACACCATTGTTCTGATGGACCTCACCAAGCGGCGGTTTCCGTGAGAACATCTCTTGGAACTATTGGTTCAGGCCCCACTATTGTTCTGACAGGCCCCACCAAGCGATGGTTTCTGTGGGAACATCTCTGAGAAACAGAAACTTAGGCCTAGCCTAGTTCCTTCAGAAGCACAACCTGTCATGGCTGTTCTTCGGCCTCACAGTATAGACAGCAATGCATTCAAAGTCACTCAGAGACTCTAGTAGGGACTGAGAATACCCTACTTGAGTCTATTTTAAAAAATTGAGATAAATCTCCATCTCTATATTCAACTCAAATTATGAGTACACATGTATTCTCTCCTTCAGAGACGTCTACAAAATTCTTACAGAATAGATTTGAAATGTTTTTATGCAACATGAAGTAAACTGCAAGATTCATACTTGTGGCAGCAACAGACCCTTTTCAAGTTTCCCCTGTGGAAAGGGGTATTCAGTCAGTGACCAGAAACTGTTTTAAAAACCAGGTCAGGCTGGGTGTGGTGGTGCATGCTTGTAATCCCAGTACTTGGGAGGCTGAGACAGGAGGATCGCAGATTTGCAGAAAGCCTCAGCTACTTACTGAGGCCCTCCTCAACTTAGTGAGACCCTGTTTCAAAATAAAGAATAAAAAATAGGGCTGGAAGGTGTAGCTCAGAAATAGAATGCCCCTGGGTTCAATCCCTAGTACCACAAAACAAAACAAAAAAACAGGTCAACTGTACTATGGCCCATTTTATTTCATGCATGCCATAGATTACTGATTACTATGCCGACTCCATGAGTGCTGGTGGTGGGATATCTTGGTGATTTTGATTGAAGAGTTTGCAATCAAGGTGGCACTCAAGCCTAAATATGATCAAAATTTATATTTCCCATTTATAATTAGTTGGCCAATTATTTAAACACATACAAATTGTTTCACAGTTTACTACTTCTGGAATTGACTAAAATTGACTAATAAATAATAGATCTATATTTAATAGATGCTTAATTACCTTCCTCATGCTCTATGCCATCTTATTAACTATTAATTGCCTCATTCACTTCATACATTCAGATATCCATCCACCTCACTTCATGAAAACTATTGACAATAGCAATAACACTACAGCTATTGACAATAACCTCTCCAACTAAACTCCAGAATGTCCACATTGGCAAACAAATTGATGCCTTGCAAACATTAATCTGATGCATCAACTCCTTTTGCTATTGTTGATATTAGGAACTAAACCCAGAGACATTCTACCTCTGAGCTACACTCTCAGATCTTCTTATTTTTAATTAATTAATTCCTTTATTCATTTTTTTCTACTGGGGATAGAATTCAGGGGCATTCTACCTCTGAGTTACATCCCCAGCCCTTTTTATTTTTTATTTTGAAACAGAATCTCACTAAATTGCTGAGGCTGGCCTTGAACCTGTGATCCTTCTATCTCGGTCTCCCAAATACTGGGATCACAGGTGCACGCCACTGCCTTGGGCTGATTGTATCAATTCTTACTGAAGTCAATATTTTGCTGACCTCCTCTCTCAATGCTGAAAAACAGTTAAACGCTGATGTCTTAGGATTCTCCCTTGGTTGCACCCACCCTCCCTCTCACTCACACCAGACTACCTTCCCACTCAGCACTGCTTACACTGGCCAGCCTTCCCTTACTTTCTTATATTTCTTCCCATGTCTACACAGCTATTACTTTTGAGAAATGCTCTTTTTTCCCCCTCCCAACAAGACAGTCTTGTGGCACCTGTTGGTGCTCATTTGTAGCATTTACTGAAATTTCAAATTTGTGCTAACTCTTTGATAATTCAGGAAACATTGTTTTGAACTAGTTTATTAGTTTCCTAAAGACATGAAAAAACATGCATTTCTTTGCCCTTTGTGTCTTTAGCATCTAGCCTCTGCTTTGCACATACTCAGTCCATAATAAAAATCTAGTGCATGAAAGGATGAAGAAGTATCATGTCTACTATGATCCTTCTGGACTTTTCTTCCACTACTGATTACTAAGTACAAGGTGAGATAAAAAGCTTGAGCTAGGGATCCACAAAATTAACATGAAATCATAAAATGCATTTGTACCTTTTCCAAAAAGAGGTGAACAAGAGTTATGATAACTGTACTCAAATAATATTGTTGCGAGGTAGCATCCCAGTCAAGACCAATCAGACCACCAAAGGTGTTAAATGAGAGTCTTTATTACTGGCCAGTAAAACTACACAGGCATGAGAGCCAAGTACAGTACTTGACTGCCCTCCAGCATTTTTTTATATAGGGTAAGATACAATACAAGCTCAGGGTGAAACTGAGGTTCCCATGGCAGGTTTCAATAGCAGGGGGTGGGAAGCCTGTATGGTTCCCATAGTATTCAGGTACATAAAGCAAGCCAAGCATATTGAAAGTACAGAGCTAAGAATAGGTGGTTAGCAAGATAACAATAACACAATAAGTTACAATATGTTATTATGACAATCTGTTAACTATACTGCCAATGTCCTGGTTTAATTTTTTCAAAGCCAACTTCCCTGTTTTAGGGCCAGGTTTGAGGTCATTCTGAGTAACAAATATGGAATCACTCTAGCTAATAAGTTACTCTGGCTAACAAGCTCTAACTATGCATCACAATATGTTATAATGTGATTTTGATGGACAAAAAAGAAAAATCAAACAAAATTACAGATTGATTAATTGCCAAAAAGGGATTTGATAAAGAGGATCAAGAGAGTCCCTCGGGTTATTAGGAAAGGCACCTCTCAGAAGAGAAAGTTGAGGCACCCAGAAAGAAAAGAAATGAACCATGTAGAGAACAAAGAACATCCCAGGTTGTGGCGCAAGCCTGTAATCCCAGTACTTGAGAAGCTGAAATAGGAGGATCACAGATTCAAGGACAGACTCAGCAACTTAGAGAGGCCCTCAGTGACTTAATGAAATCCTGTTTCAAAATTAAATAATAAAATAAACCTGGGGGTGTAGATCAGAAGTAGAATGCCCCTAGGTTCAATCCCCAGCATTAAAAAAAATTCCAGGCAGAGATAAGAACCTATGAAAAGGCCTTAATGTAAGAACTGACCTGATAGTTCCAGAAATGGCTTCCATTTTATTTTGGATTTCATGGTGGTTCTTGAAGTTTAAACAGGCAATACCATACTCTTGGTTACATTTGAGCAAGATTCTTGTTGCTTTTGTATGAAGGGTGGATTAGAGTTGAAAGATTAGAAAGGAACCAACCAACTATAAGCCTTAAGGACCTGAAGAAATTACAGAAAAGGGAGGTGGCCATAGAGATAGATTGACATGGACAGATTTGAAATATATTTTGAAGGCTAATAAATGGACTTATTAGTGGCTATGGAGGTTGAGGGACTAGAACAGTCAAGATGATTCAAGGTATCCAGAGTAAACACCTGAGTAGATGACAGTGCACTGAGAAAGAAAGCTTGGTGGAAGGAAGAACAAGGGGACCAAGCCAGTGGTCATTTGGGGGTTAACCTTATTTGGTCAATACATTGTACCTTCCTTTTCATAGACATTTCTACAAAGCTATGCATTTTTATCATCTAGCTAAAATTACAGATAATTATTTATTTTGTATATAAGCAATATAGCCAAACATAAGTAATACAACAAAACCCTAATGTGAACCCTAGCTACAGTTCAATATATTCAGCTTATAAGGTCAGTGTCTGCCCCAGGACTGCAAACATCCACAAGAAAGAACATCTTGATAACAGGTTTGCTGGAGCGAAGAGTCACTAGGAAAGCTAGCAAAGTAAAGGGCAGGAGATGTCCTCTACTAATTAAAAAAATAAAGTCCATTTAGCAATGGAGCAGAGAAGTGAGCTCCAGCTGCTCAAACCTTGTAGCATCAGAAGAGTCCAAACTGCTCTGTAGAATGAACAGAGTCTGTGATAGCATCCGGTCAATATACTCCATTAAGGAAAATGGGTTCCAACAGGCAAATAGCACAGGAAGAGAATTGATGCAAATTTTTAAGAGATAAAAATCAATGACAAAACTAAAAACCTAAAAAAGCAGTTCCCCATGTAACCTTAGAAAAATCCCCCTCTGAAAAGTGCAAAACAAAGACATCACCATCTCCAAGGTTGTCATTTGCAACACAACAGGGATGATATGGGGGTTTCCTGGCCACATCTACCTGACATTCCAGGAAGGCAATCAAAATTGGAGGGTGCATGGGTAGAGGGTAATTAACCAAATCCCAACCATGACATAATAAATCTTAAACAGTGGTGATTTATTCAAGACTAACAGGTCTTGATTTTTATAAGACATAGAACCCTTTTAAAAAGCAATGAAACTAGAAACACTTTCCTTTGTAACATGTATATAGTTAAAACTATAAATATATATAGCATATACATATACATACATATATATAAAGTTAGTTAGTTAATTATAACTATACCCTGCCATTTGTAGTTGTGTGCTGCTAAGTGACAAGGACATGTTCTGAGTAATGTGTCATTAGGTGATTTTACCATTGCACGAGCATAATCGAATGTACTGATACAAAGATGGCTAAGATGGAGTAGATTATATAATGGCATGGGACTACTGTTGTATATGCAGTCTCTTGTTGACAAAATGTACTTTATGTGAAACCTGACTATACGTTAGCCTCTGGCTGTTGACAGCACCTTCTCCACCCCTCTTAGAGTCTCAGAAAAAGAAGGGTATCAGCTTAAGAATTTCTCTTATTCTGGTTTATATGAGAATATCTGATAGAAATCTTGTTTTTGAAGCAGTCTGGGAACAATACACAGATCTCTGCTGAGTTGGGAGGCCAGGTATCCCCTCTTAGACCATTCCCCTCTGTAACTGCAAATGGCAAGTGGTCTTTGATGGGTCAAACCGGTTCTCCAAGGGGGTTCTCCTCCCAACCCTGCCCCCACACCCAGTTATTGCTTCCCAAAAGGGTCCCACCCCTTTCTGGGAACCGCTTAGGCTTCCAGCGCACACCATCCCACCGACCAATAAGTTTAAAGGCCACGCGGGCCTCCAATAAGACGCAACACCGGGTCTGGTCAACCAATGGCAACGGGCCAACTCAGCTTAAGCCTGTATTTAATCCCAAGTGCGGTGGCACTCTCTCTCTCTGATTGCCTCTCTTCTGACCCCCATCGCTTGAATAAATCTCTTGGCTGCATGGTTGTCTCCAGTGCAGTTTTTGCCCTTCAGTCTTTCCAGGACCTTTTTTCAGTTTGGGGGGTTCCAAATATTTTAAGATCCTCTGATGTTATAGAAAATGAAGTTTAGTCTTAAAAGCTGTAGTGTTAACCTTCTCAAGTGTAATAGTAATATTTATCACATATTTCTTATGGCCAGGCATATTCACACCACCCTACAAGGTGAGTACCACTATTGGCTCCATTTTACATTTGATGCTTTCCTCATAATCACCATTTCATTTTCTCCTCTTGTCATGGGGAGACACACTAATTCTAAGGGGCCTTGGCCTCCATGATGAATAAGAACTTCAACACGTGCCATCAGAAAAAGGCAAAGGTTTAATTAATTTAAGAAAGGTGGGGATACAGGTTGGGGGCCATCTCAAGAAAGGGAGAGTGAGTCTCTCTGTGCATGTCCATCCATCCAAGCAAGCAAGAGAGAGCTTTCACGTGCTTTCTTAGTTCTTTTATAGGAGGGGGTAGGTAGGGTCGCAGTGGAGGGCAGGACTTCCTCTTAATCTTCAGGTTTCCCTGGCAACTGATGAGTGGTGGCTGGCTGGTGTCTGACCTTGTCCTCCTCATTGACACTTTGTTTCTCAGGAATCTCAGGTGTGGAGAGGAGCCATTGTGATTAAGGGTGTGGACTCATTAAGGCTTCTGCCTGACTGAACACACCCTATAGGGTGGAGTTAGATTATCATCCCAGTGTCTCCTTTCTGCCTAATATTCCTTCTATCCTACCTCATCACTCTGAGCATGGAAGACTGCAATTTCCAATATTCTTCTACCTAGATTGGGCCACATTTTTGGTTATGGCCAATGGGGTATGAATGAAAATAGTGCATGTCTGTCCCTTTGGCCCCCAAATGTTCTGTGTGGTGATTTATGGCTTGCTCCTGTTAGAAGTAAATATTTATGGCATCATTAAAATAGACACATAGTTGAAAGCAGCTCGGCAAGGTGAATTTTACTTTTTGCAAAAAGGGTTCCTGTCACCAGGAAGGTCTGGTGTACAAGAACAACGTGGAGGAAATTGCTGGGCATTTTATCTTTAGCGCAGGGCTTCTGTGCTGTGTTTCTATTGGTGGGAACACAGCCTCACAATCTTTATGCCATTGGCTGAAGGGGACACTGGGGGAGGGGTCAGCAATCACAATTTTTAGGAAATACTATCTACAAAAATACAAGCACAGGTACACAAATACAGTTACACAAATGGCAGCTTTACAACATAGCGCCAAGTCAAGCCATTCCTTTGATAGAAAAGATCTATTTCTCACACTCAACAAGCATCATTCAGATAAATTTAGAGATTCAGCAGAGCACCCAGGGAATGGCAGGGATCACTCCATCAAAGGGCCATGGATCCTTTAGTCATCATATGGATCAGGATCACCCAGAAAAAAAAATCCAGGAACATCTGAACTGGATTTATGAGGGCTAGAAAGAAATGTACTTTTTTGTGTTAATCTCTTGAAATTGCAAGGTTATTTGTTACAGTATTCATTAGCAGTCCTGATTAAGATAATCATGCTTATATATACTCATTTGACATTTGAAATCCAGCTTTCCAGACTGTAAAACAATCAAGTTTAAATGCAACATATACTGCTCCCTATATAACTTCTCAGTGCTTGTGTTTTGAATAATAATAAAATAATTGATTTGTAATTTGAGAACCATAATGTTTTAAGAAGTGGTAAGAGGGGCCAGTCCCAGGGAATTTGGAAGTAGAATTAAAAAGCAGAATATTTAGATGATGTGTCTTAGAAGCAATAGAAGAGAGAATATGTTGAGAATATTTGCCTAGCCCTTGTCTTAATCATATGATGCTCTGGCTATAATATCCTTCTCCCAATCACCCAGAAAACTGTGAACAAAACAACTTGAAAGCTTGAAAAGAAATTACAATCATTTCTACAGAATGAGTCTCTGAACCTTTAGGATAAAAAGAGCTTTCTGTGGGAATTAAGATAATTACTGAAGGAAGATTGACAGAAATTGTTTCGCCAGTATGAGTGAAATCTGGAGCTGTGTTAATGAGAACTGGGACATGGGAAGATAGGAAAGGAAATCTTGATGGTATGTAGGAAAAATAAGTGACTATACTTCAGATGGAATGTTATTAGGTCCTGGAATCTTCCAGAAGCTAAAAAGATTTAAAAAAAAAGTAAGGAAAAAAAAGAATTTGCTCGAATAAAAAGAAAGAGGAAAAAAATAGAGGATCTGGGGTTGAACTCTACTCTGTATCCTTGGAAACAGAAAATGAACAGATGGCCATAAAAAATGCAGAGATTTACAAATATGGGGAAAAAAGAGTTTTATGAATATTAAAAGTGGATCGAGTTGGCTCTTCATACTGAGAGATGTTAAAACAGAACGATGTAAGGAGAGCATTTAGCAGTGGAAAGAATAATAGATAACCTTTTTGTTAATAGCTTATATCTAGTTCCAGATGAAATGATTTCTGATTTTCTCATTGGATTTTTGGAATCATGTTAGAATGATTTCTTTGTACTTTGGAGAAAAGGGGAATGGGACAATGACATTATAGCATCTCCTTTGCTGAGACGGTGAAGCAATTTGTACCAACAATGGACTCTATTCTTACTGCAAAGACTGATAGAAGAGACCTAAAATCTTGTGGTACCATTTGGCCATCACCCCACGCTCCTAGTCAGGTGCAGGTAGTGAAACAACAGCATCTTATGTTGCTTATTATTTCTTTTAGCAATGAGGAATCTTTTGTGAAACTATATGGGTCAAAAGACTGGGTCACTCACTCACACAGATGTCACCTCTCTCCATTTTGATCTATAGGTTCGATGAATCCCAATCAAAATAAAAGTTATTATTGTTTATCTTGGCAAGATAATGTTAACATCTATATGGAAATATGTATAGATGTATTCTAGCTTCTCTCCAGAATATAAAAAGGACATCAACAAACTAATAAGAAAAAAACAGACAATGCAATTGAAAAATGAGCAGGATGCTGAAGTGGGTATTCGCTGAAGTGAAGATCCAAGTTGCCATTGCATACTTAAACTGCTTACCTTCATCAGTAATTACAGAAATGCTAATTAAGAGAAAAATGAGATGATACAACACACACTCTAATACTAAGTATTGCTGAGAGTATGGAAAACTGTACCTCTTATACTCTGCTGGTGGGAGTGGATTTCATATCATCTAAGGAAGGTATTTAGCACCATCTCCCAAATCTGTGATCGGAATGTCCATATATACTGGATTGCACAAGATATATTGAATTTATACCTTTTTCTCTAACATAATGATTAATATTATCCCCTTTCACTATGAAAATGTACTGGTTTTGATGACAAATGTTGTTTTAGCAATAACTTAGCTATTTCACAATCTGGTACATATCCAACAAAAATGTGTATGCACATGGGCACAAACTATGGACAAGAATATTCACAGCCAAACTATTCTTTCTTTTTTTATTTTTATGGTACTGGGGATTGAACCCAGGAGTGTTCTACCCTGAGCTACGACCCCAGCCCTTTTTATTTTTCATTTTGAAACAGTGTCTCACCATATTACTGAGGCTGTACTCAAACTTGCTATCCTCCTGTCTCAGCCTCCCAAGTATTGGGATTACAGGTGTGCTCCACCATGCCTGGCTCATACTATTCTTAGTAGATAATACCAGATGCTGGCTTGGGGTGTAGCTCTGTGGTAGAATTCTGGGTGAAATCCCTAGCACTAAATAAAGGGGGGAGGAGAATACCAGAAACAACCCTGAGTCCATCATTGTAAAGTGAATAAACAACTTGTGATAAATTAATTCCACAGAATATGATATAGCAATGAAATAAACCAATGGCATCTACATACAAAATATCACTTACAGTGATAATTATATAGTGATAATCCAATTACCTATACATTTATGTTTCATTTGCTCTTTTGTATTTTTATTATTACTTCAATTTAAAACTTAATATCCCATCCTGGCTTCACATGTGTAGTTTTTTCAAAAAGTCATGGCCTCTTCATATACAAAGCAGAGAGAAAAACATACCAAAAATTCTCCCCAGTTCAAATACTCTGGATTTTCCCTAAGGACTCATCATGTCTATTAAATAAACCCTGCCAGGAAGACACATTTCATCCACAGCATCAACAGTAATTGTATGGCCTTGATTGGATTTGAGGACCTATATTGAGAAAAATTATGAAGACTTTGTACTCAACAACACAAAAATAGTGATGTCAGCCATGGGAATTAGAGAGAGAAAAGACAAGTGTCTTGCATTATTTTTCCCAGAAAGAAACCCATTCTACTATTCCCCAGTCTTTCAATACTGGGAAAAACTCCATATATAATTTGAAAATTCATTTGACTTGTGGAGGCAAAAGGAGAGATTTGTTCACCACTATACTGACTTTTGGATGTGAAGTTAGGAATAAATTAAAAGGAATGAGCAGGAGAGATGAAACAGAGATCAAATTTGGCATTGAGCTTGCTCTGCTTGAGTGTAACACAAAGTCTTACAGTAAATGATCTTACTGATAAACAGTAAGACTGTTTATGTGAACTTTGTAATAGCTCAAAGGCAGCCAGGCAAGGTAGCAGATGCCGATAAGCCCTGTACTTGGGAGTCTGAGACAAGAGAATTGCAGGTTCAAGGTCAGACTAAGCAACTTAGCTAGGCCGTCAGCAACTTAGTGAGACCAGTTTCAAAATAAAAAATAAAATAGGTCTGGGGCGGTAGGTCAGAGGTAGAACACGCCTGGGTTCAATCCCAGTACAAAATAAATAGAAAGAAATAGCTCAAAGGCTTCCATTTTCTCTTGCTCTTGGATTAACATCATTATTTTTAAATAATTAACTGTGAACCTAGATGATTTGGCCTGTAAATGATTGGACATTCTGTGAAATTATTCCACTTTATAAAATCAAATATATTGTACATTTGACAAATCACTGAAGCAACCTTATAATAAGCAGGGGAGTTTTCTCCAAAGACATTCCTCATTTTATAAATGTGATTGGGCTACAGTATACGGGAATACAGATAGGGAGTACTAAAGTCTGGAGGGATCAGGCTGACCCTGAGGTTAGTTTGTTCCTCATGCAAGTGGAGTAACCTGACCCTGATACAAATTGGATAAACTGTACTTGAATTGGCTGTAGTAATCCTAGATGGGTCATTTGACCCAACTTATCAGGAGATCCAACTGCTTGGAGAAAATCTTTCTCAACTGAGGGGTATAGGTTAAGAGCAAACAACCTGTTTTCAATAAAACAATCACTAAGCAATTAAGAAGGTCACCCCTATGAAGAAGAGTCAGTAGAAACAAGTAGCATATTTAAACACAAGAACTTTAAATATTGAGAATATCAGGCATGGATATCAACAGTGTACAGCAAAAACAGAAATGAAACAAGCAGGAGTAGCAATTATGATACCAATTAGACTTCAAATCTAAATTTATCAGAAGAGACAAAGAAGGTCATTTCTTACTGGTAAAAGGAACAATACCCAACATTTATGCCCCAAATATAGGTGCTACCACTTTCATAAAAGAAACTCTTCGTGACATTAAATCACACATAGATACCAATACAATAATATTGGGAGACTTCAACACAACTCTCACACCACTAGATCGATCTTCAAGACAAAAGATCAGTAAAGATGCCTCAGACCTAAGGAACACCACAAACCAAATGGACCTAGTAGACACATACAGAATATTCCACCCAACTACAGCTGAATTCACATTTTTTTCAACTGCTCATGGAACTTTCTCTAAAATAGACCATATTCTAGACCACAAAGTATGTACTAGCAAGTTCAAAAAATGTGACATAATCCCCTGCGCCTTTTCAGACCATAATGGAATGAAATAAAATTTTATAAAATCTTTCCAGAAGAACTAATCCCAATACTCCTCAATCTATTCCATGAAATAGAAAGAAATGAGACTCCCCAAACACATTCTACAAAGCCAACATCACACTAATACCAAAACCAAACAAAGACAGCTCAAGAAAAGAAAACTACAGACCTATATCATTGATGAACTTAGACACAAAAATTCTAAACAAAATACTAGCAATGCGCATTCAAAACTACATCATGAAAATCATACATCATGACCAAGTCGGGTTCATCACAGGGATGCAAGCCTGATTCAACATACGAAAAACAATCCATGTAATCCACCACATAAACAGAACTAAAGACAAAAATCACATGATCATTTCAATAGATGCTGAAAAAGCATTTGACAAAATCCAACACCCATTCATGATAAGAACACTGCAGAGAATTGGAATAGAAGAAACATACCTCAACATCATAAAGGCAATATACAATAGGCCCACAGCCAACATCATAGTGAATGGAGAAAAACTTCGAGAGTTCCCTTTAAAAACAGGAGTAAGACAAGAATGTCTGCTGTCACCACTCCTTTGCAATATAGTACTCGAGACTCTAGCCAGAGCAATAAGGCAAGAGAAGGAAATTAAAGGAATACAAATAGGAAAAGAGGAACTGAAACTATCTCTATTTGCAGACGACATGATATTATACTTAGAAGATCCAACAAACTCAACTAAAAGGCTCATAGAACTGATCAACAAATTCAGGAAAGTGTCTGGATACAAAATCAATCTTAAAAAATCAGAAGCTTTTCTGTATGCTAACCTTAAATCCACTGAAAAAAAAATCCAGAAGACATTTCCACTCATGATATCCCCCCAAACAATAAAATACTTGGGAATAAACCTAACCAAGGAGGTAAAAGACCTCTACAAGGAAAACTATAAAACATTGAAAAAAGAAATTTAAGAGAATCTTAGAAGATGGAAAAGTCTCCCATGCTCATGGGCAGGCAGAATAAATATCAAAATGGCCATTCTTCCAAAAGTGCTCTACAGATTCAATGCAATACACATTAAATGACCAGAGTCATTCTTCACTGACAGAAAAATCTGTCCTTAAATTCATTTGGAACAACAAAAAACCCAGAATAGCCAAAGTAGTTCTCAGCAACAAGAACCATGCAGGAGGCATCACAATACCTGACTTCTAACTATACTTCAAAGCCACAGTAATAAAAACAGCATGGTAATGGCACAAAAGCAGACACATAGACCTATGGAGCAGAATAGAAGACTCCAAAACAAACCCACACACCTACAGCCAATTGATTTTTGACAAAGGGGCTAAAAACACCCACTGGAAAAAGGATAGCCTCTTCAACAAATGGTGCTGGCAAAACTGGCTAACCATATGCAGAAAAATAGAAATAAACCCCACTTTCTCACCTTATACAAGAGTCAATTCAAGGTGGATCAAAGACCTAGAAATCAGACCAGAGACCTTGCAACTACTCGAAGAGGGCCTAGGCCCAACACTTCAACACATAGGCACAGGTAAAGACTTCCTCAACAAGACCCCAAAGGCACAGGAAACTAAAATGAGGATTTTATGTGGGATTGCATTAAACTAAAGAGCTTTTGTGCAGTGAAGGAAGCAATCAAGAACCTCAACAGAGAGCCGACAGAATGGGAGAAGATTTTTGCCAGCTACTCCTCTGATAGAGGACTCATATCTAGAATATACAGAGAATTTAAAAAAATCACCACTAAAAAAACAAATAGCCCATCAAAAAATGGGCAAGTGAACTAAATAGACACTTCACAGAAGAAGAAATACAAATGGCCCATAAATGTATGGAAAAATGTTCAACTTCATTAGCCATCAGACAGATGCAAATCAAAACTACCCTGAGATTTCACCTAACGCCAATTAGAATGACAATCATTAAAAACACAAACAACAACAAATGCTGGTGAGGATGTAGAGAAATAGGAACTCTACTACACTGTTGGTGGGATTGCAAATTAGTGGAAAACAGTGTGGAGGATCCTCAGAAGAATGGGAATGAACCTACTGTATGACCCAGCAATACCACTTCTAGGCATCTACCCAAAAGGACTGAAACCAAACTACCAGACTAATGCATGTGTATCCATGTTTATAGCTGCACAATTCACAATTGCCAAACTTTGGAACCAGCCAAGGTGTCCATCGACAGATGAATGGATCACAAAACTGTGGGATATGTACACGATGGAATTTTACGCAGCCATAAAGAAGAACAATATTACATCATTTGCAGGGAAATGGAGAGAACTGGAGAACATTATGCTAAGTGAATTTAGTAAGTCACTAAGAGTGAAAAGTCAGATGTCCCCCCTAATATGTGGAAGCTAGATAGAATGGGACTTAGAAGGGACTCCAGACAAAGAAGAAGAAAACTTTAAATGAGCAAAGAAGGTGACCTAACTGAGGGAGTTGGGAGGGGGGTGGAGGGAAACACACTATAGCACATGATGTATATACACAAACTTATAAGACTCAATCACTATGCGGAGCACAAAGGGGAGGGAAGGGGGAGGGAATTAGGTGGGATTTGAGGGAGGGCTAAATGAGCAATGTGTGCATGTATGATGCTGCTACCCTGATGTGTATCAAAATGTAAAATTACAATGCACCAATAAATGAATATAAAAAAATAATGAGTAGGCAGATATGAAAAATAAAAAATAACTTCTAGAAATGCAAAATTTACCTCTTTAATAAATAGTAATGCACAAGTTAAATAACAGATTTATGAAACCTGAAGATAAATCCAATAAAATAATATAGACTTGTGTCAAATGCCTGTAATCCCAGTTCATGGAAGGCTGAAACAGAAGGATCACAGGTTCAAGGCCAGCCTCAGCAACTTAGTGAGACTGATTCAAAATTTTAAAAAAGGGCTGGGGGTGTAGCTCTAAGGTAGATTGCCCTAGATTCAATTACCAGTGCCAAAATAATAAATAATAATAGCAATAATACAGAATGTAGTACATTGAGAAAAAATAAAAATATATATTGAAAATATCCAAAATAGATTAAAAATTCATATATACATGTAAATTGAGTACTAGAACAAAAGAATGGAAGAGGCACAATATTTGAAGATATAAGGGATTAAAAATTTTCAGAATAATGGAAATAGTATATAATACCCACAAATCCAGGAGTCATAGCACATATCAAGTATGATAAATGGAACGAAATTTCTATATAGAGCTATTTTAGTGACATTGCAAACATTAAGGAATAGTAAAAATTTTTTTCTCAAGAAACCAAAGAGAAAAAGATTTTACAAAAGAAATAAAAATAAGAATAACAATAGAAATCACAACAGAACTTGTCAGACAATGAAATAAAATGAACAATGAGCTTAGCAAACTATGAATAAAAACAGAAAGCAAAATTCTGATCACAATCAGAAAGGTGGAGGATTCTTCAGCGTCACCCACCCAACTGTCCCCAACAGCCTCAAAGCTGATTAGTGGATCTGGAAAACTGCTACTGAAGCCACCAAAGTGCTCACTTCCTTTCCTTCCACTGGAAGCCCCTCTGTGGCAGGTTATTGGCTTTCACCTTATTTGTATTTATATATCTTAAATATAATACCTGATTGCTCATACCCAAAACATCTCATAAAACCTAACTATAAGAGAACCAGGAAAAGGAAGTCTTTGCCTTTCTAGCATCTATAATCAAGAAGAAAAGAAATAAAAAGTATATGAGAATCCAGGCATGGTGACATATGCCTGTAATCCAACCACTTGGGAGGCTGAGCTAGGAGGATCACAGGTATAAGGCCAGTTTCAGCAACTTATCAAGACCCTCAGCAACTTAGTGAGACTCTGTTTCAAAATAAAAAATAAAAATGGGCTCAGGGTGTAGCTCAGAGGTAAAACTCCCCTGGGTTCAACCCCAGGAATAAAACAAAATTAGATGAGATACATGGTATTCAAGCCCTATCTCTCATATATACCAAAACTTGCCAAGGCTTCTGGCACAAGGGAAGGTGGAAAGAAAGATGACTGAGAGGCCAATATGTGGGATGCAAGGAAACCCATAGTGTGAGGAAAGTTCACAGTAGAGGGCCTTAAAGACTATGTTAAGGATTTTGTTCTTTTTTCCCAAGAGCGAAGTAAGTCAATTAAATTCTTTTGGACTTTGTCATAGAGTGGCTCACATATAGAAAAGAGATTGTGGCAGTGGCAGTCATTTCCATAGTGGTCCAGTTCAGTGGTTGTATTGAGTTATTATTGGAGAAGCCGGTCAGATCCTACTCCTGCAACTCTCCAATGCTTCCATGAGCACATGTTTTCTGTATTAAATCCCCTCCTGTTTAAAATATCTGAAGTGGTTTCAGTTTCCTGCAACTGAAATCCAGCAAGTTTTATTAAGGTTATGCTGCACACATACCTACACACACACACACACACACACACACACACACACACACACACACACCAGATGTAGTTGATGCAAACAGATCAAGAAATCTAGTATTCATTATCTCACCTGCTTGAGTTTCAAGGAAATGAGTTCCAGATGTCAATAGAAAATAAGATGCTAGTGATTCAAGGCATATATCAAGGCAGTTACTAAAATTGTTTCTTGTGGCACCATCGTCTGGAAGGAAGTGCCTAGTAAAAAAGAAACTTTAGCATATCAAAGAGTTGTTGCTATAGAAGGTTACAAGAGAATACAGAACAAAAGGCATGTGTTTTCATCTACATTTAAAGAAAGAAAAGTATAAGCTAAAATTTGAAATTCTTTTTAACAGGAAGGAATCCAGGAATACTTTATTCTGGAGGTGCCTTGTGATTTAATGTTTCAAGTAAAACACACAAACAAATGTAGAATAAGTAAATATCAACACTTCTTACTGAAGAAATGATCACCAAAGAGGAGTCAGAAATAACGTATTTTAGAATTAGTCCAAATACTCTCTTCATTTAGCTCAAGCCATACACGGAAGGCCAGGAAGCCAATAAGAAACTTTCTTTATTAGCTAACGGCTAACATGGCCAAAATTCACATTCAAAATCTGATTATGAGGGTTGCTTAATTACAGCATGAATTGAATTCAGTTTAGCTAGCTCGATTATCTAAGTAACAGAGCAGTCACTTCCAAAAATTGCAATACTAAGACTTGGCTGGGGGATAGTTGGTTAGATTCAGACGACTCTGCATTACTTGAATCTATGGAATTGCAGACTCCAAAAAGAAAGCACTCCTTGCCAGCAGAGATAGACAACATTGATTCTCCCGACTTATTTCAAGACCTTAAGACAAACTCATGGGAAGGAAGAGCATGCTAAGTGTCATACAAACCCACCCCCACCCCTATCAAATCTCTTGAAATATATTTATATATAACTTAGGTCATGTCTCTTGTTACAAAACATTTGACAGATCTTTATAATCATAATGAGAAGAGTAATTTTCATGTCACTCATTCATCTGACATGTATTATGGGTACTTCCTGAAGATTTAGAGGAGAGTAGCAAATGAGGTGAACACAATCCTTATTCTCATAGTAGAGAGCAATTTGAGTGAACTGAGGAAGCAAGCAGATCATCCAACTTGAGTGAATTCAGGAAGTAAACAAGATCATCACCCAAAGGAAGAGCATCTTGGCAGATAGGGGAGCACTGACAAAGCGAGGTGGCAATTGACTTGGTCCTATTAAGAAGGTCCTATTAAGAAGGTCTGAGGCAAAATGGACCTGGCCAAGAGTAATAGGAGATGGAATCCAAGAAGTAGGCAGGACTCCAAGCATTAAAGGTCTCTGTGGCCCATTGTAAATATGGATTTTGTGTAATCTTAATATGGCAATGATGTCTATTGATTATCTAAAAGTATGCTTTAGAATCTAATAATTAAAATACCATAACTCTTCTCTTAGGGCTGGGGATGTACCTCAGTGCTATAGAATTTGCCTGGTAGGTGCGAAACCCTGGGCTTAAACCCAGCACTGCAAAAATAGATAAATAAATACATAACATAACATAACTCTTGATGTGTAAATAAATGAAATTTAATTCAACCTGGCATAGCCATTAAGGGGTATTTATTTCCTTAAAAATCAAGTTGTCTCTTCAGGTAGAGCTTGATCAAATGCTAAAAATTTTTAACTAAGATTCAGTTTCCTAGTTCGATTTCTGCACTATTGTTCCCATTGTCAGTCAAGCTTCTTTCTTTCTTTTTTTTTTTGCGGTACTGGTAATTGAACCCAGGGACATTTTACCTCTGAGCTACACCCCCAGCCCTAGTTTTTATTCTTTATTTTGAAACAGGGTCTCGCTAAGTTGCAGAGGGCCTCACTAAGTAGCTGAGGCTGACCGTGAACCCAGATCCTCTGGTCTCAGCCTCCCAAATACTGGGATTACAGGCATGCACCCAGCTTCAAGCTTCTTTCTCATGGTGCCAGAATCACTTCCAGGACCATCAAGAGCCATATCATATCTAAAAATGTCATGTTTTATAACTCCATGGAAAAAAGATTTTTTTCTAATCTAGAAGCCTTATAAAATCTTACTGCATATCACTAGCTCTAGTGACTTCACCCATCCCAACATATAGAAAAATGGACTATGAATGCAAAAGTCAGAGCCCATTCCTGCCACATGAAGTTGAATCTGGCAGTACTCCTTGACTAAGGATAGAGAATGGGGAATAATTCTCAAATATTAAATTAGGATATTTTTATTGGGAAAGAGGTCTCCCATGAATTGGGTGTTATGGAGACTGTCAGCAGGTATCCACCACCACAATCTTCAGAGTAATCAATTATATATGTTTCTAGGGCTACCATACAGAGTATGATATACTGGGTGACTTAACCTGCAGAAATTTATCTTCTCCCAGTTCTGGAGGACTTAAGTCCAAGATCAAGACTTAGCAGGGTTAGCTTTTTCTGAGGGCTCTTCTGACTCACATATGGCTGTCCCCTCTGTCTTCACATCACCTTCCTTCAGGGCAGGTCTGTGCCCATGTTTCCTTTTCTTATTAGGATACCAGTCATAAATAAGGGCCCACACTAATGATTTCATTATATTGCAATTACTTCTTTAAGGACACTATCTCCAAATGTAGTTGCATTCTGAGATACTGATAATTATGACTTCCACCTATGAATTTAGCGGGGACATAATTCAGTCCATAAAACCAGGAAAAAAGTTATTTTCTCTTGTGTCTAGTCATGAACTACTAACAGGTTCAAGAAGCAGCTTTCATGAGTCCCTAGTCCACAGATTTTAAAAGAATTGGAGGTAATATATTAAAGAATAAAAACAAATCTGTGGCTCTTGGCTGCAGCAGCACCAGGACTTACTTCCTGGGTAATACTAATTTGCCATTATTTGTGAGTGAAAATTGCCACATGTACCTGAGCAGTGAGGGTGTGAGAAATTGAGTCAGGGCAACACAGATCTAGAAGAATGGCCTCCGATTATTACCATGAGCTCTTCATATATAAAATTAAGTTTCACCTGAAAAATACAATTAAGTAATACTCTATAGAGTATTGATTTTTAACCCTGATTGCCTATCCTAGGATATCTAAGCCAAGAACAAATTTTCCAGGAGTGAAACTGGACCATCAATATCTTTGAGAAGCTCTTCAGGTAATTCTAATATTCAGCAATGATTGAGAAACATTTGCTTAGAGAGAATATAGTAAGGTATCTGAAGAATATTTTTCCTGAAGACTGAAGAATAAGGAATAGCTCACAATTTTTATTCCTGTCCTGAACACTAACAATCTTAATTTTTCTCTGAGTCTAAGGTTTCAATCATACAAGTGGGGATTACTGAAAAAGTAGCTTGTTCATGTTAAAATACTAACTAATGAGGACCCTCAACAATTAGTTTCTGAGGTTTTTGAAATATTTATAAAGCATGTATCATTTATTAGTGTAAATATAAAACAGTATTTGCCCTAAAGGAAATTATATTCCAAAATGGATATATTTAAGAATAGGCGCAAAACTCACAAGGAGCTATTTTCATTAGTTTTTTAGAATTGCAAAGTTTTAGTCTTATTTTTTCCAAAAAGCCTAAGGCAAGTTATTCTATTCTCTTACTTGGTGAAAAGATGGACAAATCATCCTGGTTAACTGTTTTCAAGTGACCTGCTTCCATTTGGTATCTCCTTGCATTTCTTGTTTTCTTTTTTTTTCCCAACATTGTCTAAATATCTATCCTTCAACCAAGTTTAAGAATCAGAACTTTAAACAATGACTCAACTTTCATGGCTGTGAAATCCTCAGGAATAAGCCAGGCATGGTGGCACACACCTGTAATCCTGGTACTTGGGAGGCTGAGACAGGAGTATTGCAGGTTGGAGGCCAGTCTCAGCAATTTATTGAGACCCTGTTTCAAATTAAAGAATAAAATAGGGCTGGGGTGTAATGCCACTGGATTCAACTCCCAGTAGAAAGAAAGAAAGAAAGAAGAGAGAAAGAAAGAAAGAAAGAAAGAAAGAAAGAAAGAAAGAAAGAAAGAAAGAAAAACAAAGAAACAAAGAAAGAAAGAAGGAGAGAAAGGGAGGGAGGGAGGAAGGAAGGAAGAAAGGGAGGGCGGGAAAGCAAAGGAGTGGAGTCCTCAAGCACTGGAAATTAGATTCTACAACCCTGGGATTCAGACTCCAGATTGATTTCTGGTTGTAGTGTCTAAAGTACACTGTCATTGCAAGAGTACACATGTAAAAGAAAGATGATCTATGAGCCCCCTCTAGAAGGATAAGAAGGAGAGAGATGAAAATGGTATCCAGGAACATTTTTGTCCAGAGAACTTCATTGCAAAGCAAGAAAGTACAAGTCCTTTAAGAAACTTTGAGAAACAGATAGAGTAGGTTGGGATAAATGAAATGAGCTGTGGAGGAGACCAAGTGACAGATCATGAATGACCTTGTGTGCTTAGCTCAAGAATTTGAATTTTTTCTAAAAAAAAAGGAGAAATTGTAGCAAGGTATATAATAGAGTATATAGAGTCATCTGAGCAGATTTACAATTTGGAAAACCTCTCTCACACTGATGATAAATGTTAGATGAGCTTGGGAGCAAAGATATCAGGAAGCAGTTTCAGTAAAACCTGATGATACTGACTATTGCACCAAATGAATTCCTTAGCCTAGCAAATCACTGATTTTTGGCTCTAAACTACCTCCCAATCTTCTGTCCAATATCCTCTCTCAAACAGACTATGCTTCCATCACAACCCATTTGGCACTTGAGAAGCACTCCTCTCCTATTTTGTGTTCCCAATGCCAGACCTCGGTTCAGACCATCTCTATGGTCTGTTACACTGTACAGCAGAGAGTGGACACTTGGGACAAATGGAGAGCATTCATAGAAAAAGATCACATGCCTTTTAAAGAAATAGTTTCACGAATATTGTAGGTAAGGCAATAGGCAATATAAAACTAAAATAGTCTGAGACTTTAATTTCTACATTTAACCTTTTTAAATTGATCAATGAGCTAGTGGTCCTTCAGTCTCCATTGGACAGATAAATTTCTTTGCATCCAATAATTTAAAGAAGTGTCAAAAATGCCACTTTATGCTATTTAACCATTTTCAATCTGGTTAAATAGCATAAATAAATTCATGAAGTGTGTCTACATTTCTAATTCCATTATATCAAATTCCTACTGATTGAAGCTAGACTCTTCTCTCAGCTCTTGATTTTATAAAATTATTATTTTCCAATTTCTTGTTAGCTACTAACATGACTTAGGAAACTATAGAAATTAATGCAGCAATTTGACCTTTAAAATATGAAAGATCCAAGGAGACTTAAAAGAAGTTTAAAATATGGGTCAAAATTCAAAGTGTCTCAAGGAAATGCTTTAGAAGTATTTTTATGCCATAAATAAATAAACAAAACTTTCTAACACCAAACTTCATTTTCACATGCTATGGAAATTATAGTGTAGCTAATAAAATGAAGGTGTCATACCCATATAATATTGTATAAATCATGAATTATGCAACAGGCAAAAATGAGAAACTGCAAAGAAATCAAACCTATATGGAAATAAATATACAAGCAAAGTAACAATCATGTTGGTTCTTCAATAAAATGTGCCTGCATAGGAGGCTTCTCATAAAATGAATGCAATATGCTAATTGTAATCATTTTTTTAGAACTCAAATGCAATTATGAAATAGTTGGTAATTAATAAGTAATTAGTGCTGCAATTTGTTTGAAAGATAAAATCCTGGGTTATAAAATACCTGTATGCCTATTTGGGGCACTTAGAATGAAAGGAAAAATAAATATTTTAATCCAATCACTTTCTGGATTGTGCTTATTAGAGCTTTTTTGAGTTTTCTTTCATCAGAATGCTTGGTAATTGAAAGAAATCTAGTGTTTTGTTTTGGTTTTATATGTTCATGCATCCATCTACATTATGGGGTATAGGGGATGGAACCACAAATTGTAAATTTTATAATCACTTTTTTTTCCAGAGAAATCAGGCAAAATTTATTTGCTCTTATTCCCCTCCTTATTGAATGTCTATGTGCAAGAAAGATGGTTTTATGTGATAAATAATGTGGACATAGTTACATCTCACTTCTTATCTTTGGGGTCTTTACCAACAATACAAAGAATTTATTTTGTTGAAACCATAGAATCTGCTGCTTGGTGCCATAAAGCATGTAGCCTTCATCTCTCCCAGGTCTCCCACCTTTCCTTAGCCCAGCCATCCTGCCCAAACAAAAATTCAACCTTAAAAGATTGAATATTAAAAATAATTCATTCAAAACATTTTTAAATGGGGACATTTAGCAGGAACCTGGAGAAGACAGGAATTATCAACCTTCCTGTGCTATATCCTAAGTCTATCCCTGATGGGCCATAGAACTCGGCCAAATCTCATCTCCATGATTTCCCTAGTGGTCAGCATATTTCAATGGCTTCTCAAAGAATCAATGCGCCACTTACATGACTCACTTTTCCCCTTTATTAATCTGTCCCACCAGTAAGAGGAGAGTTGGGCTGAAGGGACTTGTTATATTTATTGGCTAAAATTAAATTATTCACTCAGAGACAACAATATTTTGTGATCCATAATAACCACACTAGCTTTGCCCAAAGCTGAGGTGGAGTCTGATTTCAATTTTTAAAGAGTATTAACTATCATTTTTTAAAAAAAAGTCATTAAAGTCATTTTATCCTGAATGCTTCTTGGAAACAGTTTATTCTCTCAGATCTCACCACTTAGACTTAAGATGCTCTCATCTGAGATTAAACTGTTTTGTGGCAATAGGCAGGAAGAAACTTCAAAGTTCCATGAGTTTAGTAGATGGAAACCAGGATAGTGTCAGCATTTTTCCCACTGTTTCATAAATACAATACTACTTATTACTTAATATGCCTCACATTTTCTTCTCATAACACTTTACAAACAATACAAAGAATTGTTTGCAAATTCTCCAGATGTACCTATTTATAAAGTCTACCTCAGAGACAAATGAACAGCTAGCTACCTATACCCTCAACTCACATAAACTCCAGATCATGTGTGCTTAATAACTCTAGAAATTTCTATGACATTTTCACCAGAACTACTAGAATTAAGATCTTTCTTCAAATATCCACCTACCCTAGGCTTTGACCTTGACCTAAAATTAGTAGGCATAGTCATACTTTATAAAGCAAGGTTTGTATTTATTAAACATAGGTTTCTATGTTAAAATATTTCCATTTTTAACAAAGTTTCTATTTGTTAAAAATATTTTAGTCAGATACATCACCCTAAAACATAAGTATACAATCCAATAAATTTCTCCAAAGTACACAATTATGTATTCCAAACAAAGTTCTAAAAAGGGGAGTCCATGCTTTTCTACAACTCACTAAAGCCTTAATCAATATCTTGACATCAATTCTCATGAATTAGTTTCACCTATTTTTAAATTTAAACATGCACATATTATATATGTGTTTAATATAGTATTTGGTGGGGTGGTTGTTAGGTATTTTTATGGTTTGCTTGTAAGAGTCATTCATGTTGATATACAGAGTAGTAGTTCATTCATTCTCATTGCTGTGTAATTTATTGTATTACTGTAAAATGAAATGATTTAAATTTTCTACTGATGATGAATATTTGGGTTTTACCAGTTGAGGGAAAAACACAATAAGTGTGGTTATGAATTTAATAGCATGTCTTTTTGTGCATACCTGCATGTACTATTAAAGGTACACACTTAGGAGAATTGAATAACAGGATTTGCATGTTTAATTTTAGTAGGCAAAGATGTTTCCCAAAGTGATTGTACCAATTTACACTTCTACCTGTGTGACATATCATTTAATTGTAGCCTCTAGTTCATTTGTGTTTACTATAATTGGAAACATATGTGAATATATAACTACTATGATCCTTTTTGTATTATTTTCCTTTTCTCTCCTTCCTTGCCTTTTAATTGTTTTAATTGCTGAAATTTTCCTCTGCATTATCTTGCTAATTATATGTATTTTATCATGAGTTAAACATGCACACTCGATTTGTAGAAAGTTAATATAAATTAGGATTTTATAACTTCTTAGGCAATGCTAGGAACTTGGAATCTTTTTACTCCATTTATGCTTTTTCATTTCCATTTATTTGTATAATAACTATTTACATTTTAATTTTATATATGTTTAAAACCACACATATATATTATTATTTTGTACCATTATTTATACTTTGGTTAGAATTACTTAGATTTCTCCTCAAATTTCCATCGCTATTTATTCCTTCTTGCATTTTTAAATTTTCAACAATAATCATTTCCTTTCTTTCCATAGAAATTTCTTTAGTATATTTCTTAGTGGTTTTGCCAGCAATAAATTCTCTCAAATGTATTTATTTTTATTGGTACATTAAAATTATACATCATAGTGAAATTCAAAGTGACACAAACACACATTCTCACAGCACTTGGTGTATTTCTGCATCCCACCCCACTCCCCCTTTTCTCCTCCCTCTTTATACATGTTAATTAAATTTCAACAGCCCTTTATATCAGTTGCCTGAAGATTTGCTTTCAGATGGAGAGAGGATTGATAACTTGTGTGAACTAGCTTCCTCACAAAGCATGTGAAAATGACTATATATTGCCTAATATGAAGTTTCTGTCAAAGACATTATAGCAATACACACGCCTCAAGTCAATATTGTTTGTGTGGTACCTTAAATTCACAAGTTATTTTTCTTCATAAGATTAAATAGATATTCACAACTGTTTCTCATTTATCCTTCCATTGTTATTTAAAATAATATGGGGAGATAGTTGATATATTTCAATATTCCTGATAAAAAAAATGCAAAACTCTAAGTGTAAGAGGATATTTCTTAAGCAATTAGAGACTGTATAGTCTCTAAATCCACAGTGAACATAACATAAAGAATGAGCACATAAAGTTTCCCCATAAATAGTATAAATTACTCGAATTGATCAAGGATGTTCTTCTACTTCTATTACTAAATATCTTCTGAAGCATCTTTACCAAGTAATAAGATCCAAACTAAGATTTGAAATAAGTGTTTGACACAAGATTTGAAAAGGAATTAGAAGGACAAAGCTTGTATGATAGATTACATAAGATAGATACATAAAAATCAATATTCTAATATATTTCTGCAGTTAGAAGATATAATAGGAAAATAATATTCTATTTGCAAAAGCATCACATGAGAAATTGAACATTAAATGTGTTGTCAAATGCAACTGAATTTGTATCCTAGCTCTGCCACTTACTGTGTGACTCTTATCAAATTATTTAGCCTTTAAGTTTCAATTTTTCTCACTTGTAAAGCACAGATAATAATAGTACTTACCTCTTAAGATTTTTGCAGAGAATAAGTTTTAGAGGGCTTGCTATATGTTTGGTACAATTATGTGGAATTCACCTAGGTTATCTCAGTTCACCCTCACAATGACTCTACGAGGCAGAGAATGTCATTAACCCTTGCTTTTAAAGTAAGAATAGGAAAACACTAAGTGCCAAGTACCTTACACAGTGTTACTCAGCTACAAAAAGCAGTGGTGGAATTTGAACCCAAGCTTTATAAGCTACACTCCTAACAACTATATACCATTCATTGATATTTATCAAAGGGTTACTAAGTGTGCAAGACACATCAATGAACAAGTGAGGATCTGGGATCTCAAGGGGGGTTACGGTATAGCCAGTGAGAATAGAAAGTGCACACATAAATAAGAATTAGATTATATAATATGCTGGAAGTCATAAATGCTGTGCAAAAAATAAACTAAAAACCATGGAATCAGAGTAAGAGGAAAATGCCAGGAGATATAGAAGAAGCCTTAGTGAAAAGGTAAAACAAGAGAAAAGACATGAATAATAGGAATTTGCAAAGCAGGTATCTAGAACAAAACAGGCCAAGGGAACAAGGGCTTCAGGCAGAATCACAGCTAAGGCAGGAACAACATGGATGTGTGCAGCTGGAATGGGCTGAGCAAATGGGAGAGTAGTGGAAGATGAATTGCCCTGCTTACACAGAACATTTGTGAAGGTACCTTTGTATTTCAGCTTCTACCCTAAGTAAAATGAGAAACCATTACAATGTGTTGTACGAAAAATGACAAAATCTAATGTAATTAAAATTCTCACTCCAGTTGCCATGTTGAGAATAGACTGTAGGGGGACAAGAGCAGAGGTAGGGAGACCTGCTTGAAGTTATTGCTATAATCCAGGAGACATTATTGTATTGTACTACCAAGGTAATAGTAGGAGAGTGCTGAAATATTCTTATATAGAGATAAAGATACAATACTAAAATAGATTGAATGTGAAATATGAGAAAAATTGTGTAGTCAAAGGTATCAAGTTTTTGTTTGTTGTTTTTTACCTGAGTTACTCTGAACAACTGAAAGGATGGAGTTGCCATCAACTGAGGGAGGAAAGCTACAGTAGGAAGATCTCTGTTAAGAAAACCAAGGGTTCATTTTGAACTTGTTGAATATGAGACATTTCTTAGTGATCCAAGCAGAAATGTGGAATTGGCAGCAGGATGTTTAAAAGAAAATTTTAAGAGAATTAACTCTGCTAGGGATATAAAACCATGAGGCTGGAAGAACTTAGAAGAATGCAAGTATAAATAGAGACACTGACCAAGGACTGAATCCTGGAGGCCTCCAACATTAGAAAGTTGGGGAAAATAGAAGTATCCAGCAGAAAAGACTGAGAATAGGAAAGTAGTTACATCATAGAAAAGCCCAGAGAGTGTGTAATCCCAGAGGTCAAGTAAAAAAAGGGTACAGAAGAGGAGGACAATCATGCTAAATGCTACCAAGTCAGATGCTTCTGATAAGCAAAATTAGATAAGAATTGATCAGTGATGTTGAATGATGGGCAAGGAACAGAAAATTTGAGACTCCAACTTAATTAAGGTGAGGCTTTATTACTATGGGGCTACCTCTCTCCAGCAAGACAGAAAAATGGCAGCCTCTGTACAGTTCACCGTTTCCTTTTATGGAGAGCAAGCAGAGTTCACGGGGTATGCTCTCAATCAACCAATCATAATAAATTTTTCTTTATTTAGAAGCAAGGTGGTAGGTCTAGGGGCGTGGGCTGAGCACGCAGGTGGGGGTCGGTTTTGTGGGCTTTTTCCTTGGGCAAGTAAGGGCAGGAACTGGTTTCCTAGCGGCAATAAGGGCAGGAACTGGTTTTGCAGGCTTTTGTCCTAGGGGCGGTAGGGCAAGGGAGTTTAATTTTAGGGTAGAAAATGAGGCTAAACAATTACTTTTAGGGCATGTTATCACATCCCCTACTGCTGTTATTTACCTTTCTCAAACCCTTGAGCAAAAGGCTTCTGTTTGTTCTTCCTGGAGTATGGGTGGGTAATGGACTGGGCTATAAAGTACCATAAGTTTGCTTGATTGTAACCTCTTCTGGAGGTAATTAGTTAAGCAGTTGAAGAAACAAGGTCCTATTAATGCAAGTAAACAGATGGCAGAGATGGGTCCTAGCAAAGGGAGGAGGTAGGGTTTCGCAGAGGATGGTAGGCCTTCCTCTCAACCTTCAGGTATCCCTGGCAACAGATTGGCGGTGGGGTGTGACCTTTGTCCTCCTCACCCACCCTATTTACATTAAGTATCTCAGGTGTGGAGAGGAACAATTAAGGGTGTGGACTCATTAAGGCTTCTGCCTGACTGAATACACCCTATAGGGTGGAGTTAGATTATGAACTTTCAAAATTTTAAATCTCTATTTTTCTTCCCAATGTCTCCTTTCGGGTGCCTAATATTTCTCCTATCCTACCTCATCATCCCCCCCTTTAGACTTTGGTCCCTTAATCTTAAGGGGGTGCTGAAGGACAAAGGTCCGACTTCTATAATTTCTTCTCAGCTGATAAGGAACTGTGGACCCTGCCTATTTAAGGGACCCAAAGTCTCATCCTAACTGATCTAAAGGAGATGCAGGAAGGCCAGGGTTTTTGATTGGCATCCTCTGATGTTCTGGAAAAAGAGTCATAAACATGCGAGATATTAGCCACCAACAACAGCAATTTAAACAACAGAAAAGCCTTCTGATATAAAGTATACTGACCAAGAAAATGAGAATTTTATCCCACCAAGATGTTAACCAATCATTTTTGAAAGGGCGACATCTACCAAGGTAATCCAGATGAGCTGGAAGTGGGTACTAGCCCACAAATTAAACAGGCACCTTTATCAATACCTCTGGTATATTGTACCAAGTCCAGGAGAAAGTCTGCTTTTCCTTGAAAGAATGATGTAGAAATTAGGAGACAAATAAGTTGACATATTTTAGTCTGGATAGACATAACACATAATAGTTATAAGGAAAAAGCACAAAAATAAAACTTATCCTAATTCAGTCTTTTGGGTTTTGAATAACAACTTTGAATCTTCTAAAGGCTTACAGGTATAGCATTCATAGGTCTTAGTGTCTGGAGGCTTATTCCTGACTTCAGAGCCTTGATTCTATAAGGTCTGAAGAGGCACAGGTTTAATTCTAGACATATAAATCTAGGATTTGTTTGTGTCCCTGTAGTTGAACAGCTGTGGGACACTCTGGGAGAACTAAGAAGGTTTGGGTGAAGATTAGCTCTCTAAATCTATAAGTTAAAGGCATTGTAAATCTTTTGGCCTTGGGGGTGCAGTCAACCCCAGTTACAATACATGTCTCCTTAGAAAAAGGCTTAGGAGCGACAAGCACAGCAGAGGATTGAACTCCCATATCTAAAAGAAAATTGAGATCTTTACCTGCCACGTCAAGAGTCACTCAGGCTCTTCTATTGTCCAGCTGGTTAGAGGGCTGATCAGAGGGTGCCTTGCTGAGCCTCGGGCATCCTCAGTCTTTGAGGGCAGCCATGATAGGAGCAGATGACCTCACTTCCCCTCAGAGGGAAGTGCAATCATACTTCCAATGTTTTTTCTCTTTACAGAGGGGGCACATCTCAGATGCAGATGGACTCCAGCTAGGACTGTCCTTGACCCAGTGCCCAGGCTCTTTGCACTATTGGCAGATGCCAGACCTTGAGTCTTCTTCCCTCTCTCTGGCAGGAGCCTTTGGGTATCTCTGAGGGGGCAGGGACTTATTGCCCAATGCCAGGGCAATTAAGTGGGCTTGTCCTTATGCCTGTATTTGTCTCTTCTGGTTTTTAATTTCATCTACCTTGTCTCTGTTGTTGAAAACCCCAAAGGCCAAATTTAAAAGGTGATTGATGAGAGTCTGAGGCCCAATTTCCTGCTTCTGGAGTTTTTTTTTAATATCTGGGGCTGATTGGCTAATAAAATGAGTCCCCAATAATATTGCCTCTCATGTGAATCTGGATCAATATGAATATACCTCTGAAGGGTCTTAGTTAAGTGTCCCAGAAACATAGCAGGATTTTTATTTGATTTTTACATTACTGCTCTCATCATAATTAACTGCCTTATTTGCACATATTCTCATTTCTTTAATTAAACATGTGACGATATGATTCCAATTGCTAAGGTCCTCACTCTCAGTTTGATAATTTTAGTTAAGGTTTTGCCAGGGACAGCCTCTTTCCTGTAGGCTGCCTCTGGTCTTGGACATATATTTTATTACCATATGCCCTTGCTGCTTCCTGTATATGAGCCTTTTCTCCAGGAGTGCAGCAAATGGACAGGATCACATGAAGATCCGCCCATGTTAGATCAAACATTAGTCAGGTTTTGAAACCCATTTATAAATATATCAGGGTCCTCTGAAAATTGACATAATTTTTTTAACACTAGACTAGTTCAGTCATAGAATAAAGGAACATGTACTCAATATATTTAGTTCCTCATTTAAATTTGACTATACATAAAATTACATATGAAGTACATACATATATAATTACCTAATTTTTTTTAAATCAGTGGCATGATTTGGAATGCCAAGTATTTTATCATCTCTATCTTTGCTTAAGGATGATCATAATACAATTTAGAAATACACAAATATAAAACCTTTAAAAATTACTATCAACAATTTTGATTAGAAGACAAAGTATTTTCTTAAGTTTTGCCTTTTAGAAGATACTTAGGGCCGGGCGTGGTGGCGCACGCTTGTAATCCCAGTACTTTGGGAGGCGGAGACCGGAGGATCTGGGTTTGTGACCAGCCTCAGCTCTCTCTCTCTCTCTCTCTCTCTCTCTCTTTCTCTCTTTCTCTCTCCCTGTCTCTCTCTCTCTCTACTTGGTGAGGCCCTCTGCAACTTTGTGAGACTGGTTTCAAAATAAAGCATAAAAAATAGGGCCGGGGGCGTAGTGCAGAGGTAGAACGCCCCTGTGTTCAATCCCCGGTACCGCAAAAAAAAAAAGAAGATACTTAGGAAACATGAATATATTTAGCTTGTAAAGGAGCCAGTGATAATTAAAGTATAGTTATATAGAAGTCAACATATATTAACTTAAAATTGTATTGCAGGGGGAACAGTTAGAAAGCTCAGCAATGACCTCAGTAAGAAATGAAGGTGGTTAAGACTTGGGTTATAGCTATGGACACAACAATGAAGATGGATACAGAACTGGTGGGAACTCAAGCATATTTTGGAGTTCACACTAATGGATTGGATAGGAGTAAGTAAGAAAAGAGTGTATGTGAAAAAATATATAATACTAGGATAATTGACCTTAGCAAGATGCTGATACAATTATCCAAGATAAAGAAAGAAGGAAACTGATATATACAGAACCTTTTTATAAAAATAAAAACAGATGCTTATAATTTAAAATCTAAAAGTTAGGACTCAAAAAATTAAAAATTTTTAAATGATGTATTTTTATCAATTAAATTGTTGAAAATAATCAGAAATTATTATTTACTGTATACATTGTTAGTATAACCAAATTAAATGTTCCTAGGAGAAATTTGACAATATGAATCAAAATCAGTTGAAAGAGCCAGGTGAGGCGGCGCACACCTATAATCCCAGTGCTTGGGAGACTGAGACAGGAGGATCACAGATTAGAGGCCAACCTCAGCAACTCAGGGAGACCCTGTTTCAAAATTTTAAAAAAGGGCTGGGGGTGTAGCTCAGAGGTAGAATACCTCTGGGCTCAATCCCCGGTATCACATTCACACACAAACACACACACACACACACACACACACACACACACACACACATACAGACACTAGTTTAAAGATGCAGGAATGGCTTCACAATTTTTCTCATATTTCACATTCAATCCATTTTAGGATTATATATTTTTCAGCACTCTCCTACCTTTGGTAGTACAATACAATGATGGCTTGACTTCAGGTCTTTCAACTTTATGATGGTGTGAAAAAATATGCATTCAGATGAAACCATACTTTGAATTTTGAATTTTGATCTTTTCCCCAGCCAGCTATTCTCTTGTGATACAGGTCAAGGCAGCGAGTCAGAGCCCTAGTCAGCCACCTGATCACAAGGGTAAATGGTACTGTGCAGTGGAGTGTGTTGCTCAGCTCTGCTGCTGCATAGGTTAGTGCATTTTCAATAAGTGCATTTCAACTTATGATCACTTCAACTTACAATGGGATTATCAGTACTTAACCTCATCATAAGTCAGGGGTATCTATACTTTGTTCATATTGGAACCAATCTCCATACAACTAGTTTGTAAAAGCATCCCATAGATTAAACACGAGATAGCCAAATTTTGATACTGGAAGCAGCTCTGAGAAGAATTCAGGAAGACTCCCTACCAGAATGGAGAGGATACTGTGTAACTGGGGAAAGATGAGGACAGCAAGCACACACTGGTGAATGGGTCAGCAATTAGGGGATAGGACAATAGTAATAATAATAATGGGCAGAACAATTCTACAATTAGATGACACCACAGTTCTGACTTTCAATCATGCCACTCTGAATAAAACCTACAAAGAAATTGTATGGTGGGCATAGTGATCTAGCAGATGCTGCTTGCTCCATAGTTCCACCATGGCAGGTCGCTGCTTCAGGTAGCTCCCTGAAAATTGTTCCGTGGTTCCTTCCAGGGAAGGTCGCTGCTCAAGGCAGCTTTCTAACAATAGACTTTCTTGAATGACAATAACACGAAGTCTGATATAATTTGTAGAAAAATATATTTAATAATTGGGGGGTTGGAGAGAAGATAGATGACAATTCTCCTGACCATCTGTAGCCAGCACCTTACTTTTATAGAAACTTTAGACAAAGCATCATAAAAGTTAATCAAACACAAAAGCTAACAATTGTCATGAATTATGATAAAGAAGGTCAGTGAGGCAGACATGTGACAAGCTTGGAGGAAGGAGGGATTAAACATTACTGGGTATAGACATCAAAGATTGAACCTTAAAGATTACACCAGGTGCCTTGGAATGTGTCCCTTGTGGACAAAACCCACCCAGTCAAATACCATGTATTCAAACTGAGCTGGTCCAAGATAATAATCTTGTTGTGTGTTCTAAGACAGCCCTTGACATAGTGGCACACACCTGTAATCTCAGTGCTTGGGAGACTGAGACAGGAGGATCACAGGATCAAAGCCAATCTCAGAAATTTAGTGAGACCCTAAGCAATTAAGTGAGAAACTCAACAACTTAGTGAGACCCTGTTTCAAAATTAAAGAAAATAAAAAGGGCTGAGGATGTAACCCAGAGGTAGAATGTCCCTGGGTTCAGACTCTAGTACAAAACAAAAATTATTGCCAAGAAAAAGGTCATGGCTGAGAAAAGGTATCCAGTTCCATCTACAGAGATCACCAAAGTATTTCAGAAGAGCTTTTCCATCTCTGGTCCCTCTGGGCTTTATAGCCTGATACCAGTATGAACCAAATAATAATGAAAACACCGGTTGTGCTGATGTTAAATAGAACTCATTGGCAGATGCAATCAAGGAAGGGGCTCAGGAGAGCACCCACCTAGGACCTCCTGTTCTCACATTTGTTAATGTGATAAATGGATTTTTTGGCATGGGTTCCTTCTTTTTTTCCTTCACACTCCATAATACTTCCAGAACTTCCTAATTGCCTCTGTAAGTTAAATCTTTCTAATGATAACAGCATTAACTTGGACTCACTTTTATTTGGGGCCAAATTATCATCACCTTACCATATGGAATTAATTAAAATGTAACCAGCAAATGCTGCTGTGAATGACAGAGGCAGAGTTGGATTCTGAAAACCTGTGGGAATTGTCAGTGAGACATGCAGAGCAGCCAGCCGGCCAGCCCAGAGTCCTGGCTGGTATTTCCAATGCTATTTATCAGGGAGGGCAGGGTGGGTCAGGGGAAAGGGACAGTGAAGCTGAGGAAGCATGACTCAGAGATTGAGATAGCAGTTTTGGAAACAAGCTGGAGCTGCTCAAGTTGGGGGCATCATCGGCGTAATTGCATATGCTCAGCATTTAATATCTCCAGAGAGATTTAGATTGAGTCACGACTTCTCACATTTAATGAAGCGAAACTCTCAGGCCACTGCGAGACATATCTAAGGATGAAAACCAGTAATTTACAGCTTTAGTGACCTTTTTACAGTGTACTTTGTGTTCCGATGTTCTTCACTCTTATCTGGGCCATTATCAAAGGCTCCTGTGGAATATTGGCCATTAGCTACAAGCAAGACCAAGGGGCTTTGTCTTCAAGGGCTAGGAGAGGGTGGGTGAGAAAGATATTGAATATTTTATCTTAACTCCTAAGAAAAATCGAAATAGCAACATGCTCTTTGAAGCACTAATATGCATGTGAATGGTGGTGATGAGGCGAAGTCTCCAATAACAAACAAGCCTGGGTGTGAGGTTCTGAGAGATGCGCTAATTACACTGACAGCCAAGTAACAATGAATATTTGCCACTGGCTGATGAATAGCCCCTGATTTTGAGATGCCTAACCTACATCTGTGCTATGGAGATGGAAATAACAATGGGACAGAAAGCACCATCCTATTTGCCAGATGCCAGTGGCTCACAGTGGGAGGCTGAGTTCAGGTTCTCTCTGATGGATGGGTCTTATTGCCAGGAATTAACTCCACAGAAGAAGACCCACTACAACACATGTGAATGCCTGCCCACATTCATCCAGCAATGAATGCCATGTTCCAGGCAAATTCTAGGGCAGGAGTCAGCACATACTTGCATTTATTTATTATTCATTTATTTACTTATTTATTTATTTGTGGTATGAGGATTGAACCTGGGAGTATTCTACCTCCAAGATGCACCCCCATTCCTTTTAATTTGTATTTATATATATATTTTTTATTGGTGGTATGGGAGATTGAACCCAGGGAATTTCTATCTCCAAGCTATACTCCCAGCCCTTTTTTATTTTTTTATTTGAAATAGGGTCTCACTATATTGTTGAGGCTGTCCTTGAGCCTGCGATTCTCCTGTCTCAGCCTCTTAGGTACTGGGATTACAGGTGTACCCCACCATGCCCAGTTTTTATTTTGAAACGGACTCGCTAAGTTGCTGAGACTGATCTTGAACCTGGAATTCTCCTATCTCAGCCTCCCAAGTACTGGGATTATAGGCGCGTACCACACACCTACTCACAAGCTTTCTGTAAGTGGCCAGAGAGTAAATACTTTAGGCTATATCATCCACATATGGTCTCTACCCCAAATTCTTCAGATTTCTTTAACAACCTTTCAAAAAGGTAAAAACAATTCTTAGTTTGGGGAGGGGAATCATGTGGAAACCCTGACTGTAAGAGATCATTTGCTGACCCTTGTTCTAGGCACTGGACCAAAGTCCACAACAAAAACTAAACAACAGAACATGGTTCTGCCCTCAAGGAGCTTTGGGGGAAGAATACAACATGAAACACATCATTAAGATAATTAAAAAGATATGAAAAGGATTAGTGCTGAAGCAAAAAGAGAAAAAAGTAAATCTGGGGATAGTGGGAGGGTTACTTTAAGGAAAAATAAATGTTTGGTGGAAAAATTCATTCTTTGACTTGAGATTTCATGACAGGATCATTATGTAGAAACTCTCCTTTGGATTTGAATTTTCATGGTTCAGAGATGTAATATGGTTCACAGAAATCTGAGATAACTAAGAGCCAATGTACTTGAGATCAGATAACAGTTCTGCCACTTAAGAGTTGTATGGCCACAAGAAAGTGGCTTAACAGTACTGTTGGGCCTTCATTTCCTTATCTGAAAAGTGGGAGTCCTTATGTATGTTCTGCAAGGTCGCTGTGAAGCTCAAGTGAACTAATCTGTGTGGCAGTGCTTTGTAGATGGTAAAAGAAAAGATATATGTCTGTGACATCCACATGAGAGCTGCAGCTGATGGGAAGGCTTTTTTTTCTGTGAAAATGGATGATCAGCTTGAAATAAATAATGTATTTTGGTTTTTCTATGATAAAGTTAAGGGCATAAGAAAAAATCAGCCTGAGTCAATGAAGATGCCATCTTTCCAACGCAGTAAGTGATCTAAGGGATACCATCCAAAAGTCCCATTTAACAGAAAATTTTCTTTTTCAAGGACTATTAAAGTGCTTGCAATCCCAATTATTCATTTTGCTTTCTCAATTGAGTTGAGTCATGTGCCATTGTGGAGGCTCCCCAAAATAGGAAGAATTTGGCCTTTGATTGTTAATGCTTGTATATTATTGGTGAATGATCAATTTCTTAACTACTGAAGGCTGAGCTCCTGGATGATAATTTAAAGCATGAAATATTGGATTGGAAGGCAGATGTTTAGAGATGCATCCAATAGAGCATTCAATAGAGCATACACTTTTGTCTAAGAATTACCAGAGCAAGAATCTAAGTAGACCAGGTAGAGTAGTTCACTGGATATCCTTGGCTAGTAATTGAGGCTGGAAGATGGACACTAAAATGAGGGCATATAGAACCCAAATATGAGTCTGGCCTTTTTACTTTACTCATGTAAGACCATTATTGGGGGCCCAGCAGAAAATTGGTGCCAATCAAAGTCCTAAAAGACACAAATCCTATGAAGCCTAAAATCCCTAACATGTAAAATCCCCCAAATCACAATCCCAAATGAATAAAATCCCAAATGTTCCAAACTTCCCATTGGAAAAAAAAAAAAACTACGCAAGAGGAACAGAATGCCAAATTCTGGGGGAAAGATCATGCATTTCCAGTTGCGTGCGGGATGATTATGTCATGTCAGGCATGACAAATACCTAGAAACCTGGTAGAGCATCATTTTGGGTGTCTGTGAGGGTGTTTCCAAAGAAAACTAGTGTAGTCTGCATGGACCACGTGGGGAAGATCTGCTCTCAATGTGTTGTGCACCATCCAGTTGAGCTGGGGCTAGAGAGAATAAACATTGAAGACAAATAAGCCTTTCTCTCAGAGAATATTCTTCTGCTGTCATGGACATCAAACTCCATCAGCCTTTAGACTCAGGATTTATACAAGCACCCTACCAAGTCTTATTCTCTATAACTATACTTCATCTGCTCATAACTGTTATACCTGTGTGACTCTCACTAGTATTCCTGTTTATGCTTGCAAACATATGTGTGTTACTATTTCCCATTCTATTGTATAAAATCACTTATGAAGTGATCTAACATGTTTTTATGTTTCTCAAATAAATCCTCTCTTAAAATGTAAATGTCTTAAATAATTTTTAAATTATTTTTCCAGAATTATATTTTTGGATTTTGATCTTTTGGGATTTCAACATTCAGGATTTAAGATGATGTTTGGGGGGGATTATGGCTCAAACTCACAGAAAATAATACACAAATTAAAGAAAAACCTGCCTGAGGGTCCATAGAATTTCTGTAAGCATTTAGTCATCTACATGCCCCTTGAAACTGAATGATAAGCAGATGACCTACCCTATTTCTTCTTCTTAGTGAGTACTATAGAGTTTCCGTATGTGGAATCTGGAGGTTTTACCCTGAAATATTAATAAAATTAGATTTTTATAACACAAAATGTTTTGGAGTCATTTTCCATGAACTGATCAGGAGCTTTTATAATGATTTTGACAGCCCACTTGAAGAGGAGAAAATGGTATCACAAAATCCATAAATGGAGAGTATACTCTATAGAAATCCAGGATCCAAAATGGCATCTCTGACGTGAAGGCATGTTGAAAGGAAGAGCTTCCTGAGATGGCAAAAAAAAAAAGGGCAAACCTAAGACTGAGCCCTTAATTAATCCATTAAATAAAGATTCTTTCTTTGTAGCTAATAGAAAGAGACCTCTCTCCCCTATACACACATATTCACACACAGTGAACACATGGATACACACACACACACACACACGAGAACATATTCACTTCAAAGCTATCCTTTTTAGAAGCAATGGGAGTTATAAAGTTTACTCTTACAGACTTCCTATGACAACCTGTTACAAAAATATTTCAATTTAGCCCACAGCCAAATTTGTAGAGATCTCTTCCTGTATAACTAAAGAACCACTGCCACACTCTGGCAAGCTTTGCCAAATGAACTTTTTAAAAACTTCAAACTCCATTAACTGGCATGTGCCTATGTTTCCTGTCTTGTCATCACTGATTAGCAGGATATTTATCTGTAAACAGAAACTGTCTTGGCTCTGTCAGCCTGCCCATTGCCTCCTGTGATCCACTCAACCTGCACCAGTTCTGCTGTGGCCACAGCTGCTGAGCTGACTTTCCCAGAGGGGTTTGGTGAAGGGCAGGTCCCAGGCCTCCTGTTTGAGTTACCCAGCAATGGCCCAGGGTCACAGGCTTAACATACATTTCTTTAAAAATCCCTAATATTATGGGAAAGAGCTTTTCCTACCCATTTTTTAGTGCTCATTTATTGTTTGGCACATAGAAGGTATTCAATACATATTAACTAAATATAAAATTCTTTTTATTTTTCTGATATAGAAGCTCAAGTCTTGGTATCAGATAAAAATATGGATCTGAGCATTTACATCCCACCCAACGAGATCATATACTCGATGTTTTGTGACAAGATTTCAGTTTACAAACCAAAATAGATCTATTAAATACATTGACTTGACATGTTTTAGGTATCAGAAATACTAAACTGCCAAAGGAATCTGAATAATGCAATCAGCTTTACTATTTGGGATTGATATATACTTTCAATCAAAACATGAAATCTGAGATGTAGTAGGCTCCTCAAGCTGATCCTGGCATTCCATACTTAAGATAATAAAAAGAGCTCACAAGCCCTACTTGCTATGTGTCCAGGGGACTTACATGGGGGCTCCATAGTTAAATAAAATTCTTGTTTCTCAGTAGTCATGAGTAACAAAGACCTCAATGGGTCCCCAGCTTTGTTGTTAGAGTGCAGTGCCATTTGTGTGTGGAGGGGAAACCTAAAGTAAAATAGCAGAATGAGTCAGAAGAGCTGAGTTCTCTAGAAAGTAAGCTTAGGCAGGTCACTTAGCAGCCTGAAGACTTACCTTCACCTTTTCCATATAATTAAGTATGGCTATAGCTGGGCATGGTGGCATATGCCTGTAATCCCAGTACTTTGGAGACTGAGACAGGAGGATTGCAGGTTCAAGACTAGCCTCACCAACTGAGAAAGACCCTCAGCAACTTGGTGACACTGTTTCGAAAGAAAAAGGGCTGAGGTGTGTCTTGGAGGTAAAATGCCCCTAGATTCAATCCCCAATACAAAAAAAATATAGGTAGGTCTGTACTGCATACTCTATAAAATCTCATCTATGAGATTATTTTCAAGCTATAAAATATTATGTTAGCCGGGCGTGGTGGCGCACGCTTGTAATCCCAGTACTTTGGGAGGTGGAGACCGGAGGA
>PVJS01011129.1:0-46404 GCA_004027185.1 Glis glis | reverse complement strand
ACCGCAAAAAAAAAAAAAAAAGAAAAAGAAAAAGAAAAAGACATATGCTTCTCTATAGGGGAAATCTTGAAGAAATTAAGTAGAAGATCTCGCTTACTAGTTTTATTTATTTGAAGTTTGTATATGTTCCACTTTTATCCAAAAGATCTTAACATCTGCTAACATTAATAAGAGTACTGGATTCTTTTGCTTCTCTCACAGAAAAAAATAATAACCTTCTACCCCCAATTTTCCTTGCCAAGGCCAGTTCTTTTCATTTCAAGTTTTCTCGATTTTTAAATCTGCAGTCATTTGGTCACAAAAGGCCATCTGGAGTATAAGATTAAATAGACACTAACTTTGGCTGCAGTAGGAATCTGTAAACTCAGCATTATCCCCCAGAAAACCTTCCTTTGAAAATGATGTGCATTTCATCCGTTGGGGTGCACTTAATCTCTAAGCCATGGAGAAAACAAGGTCAAATCTTCTGTTGACACAGGAAATAGTAGAACTGGTTCCCCTATAGTTGTCACAAATAGTCATATAGATTAGTGACACTTCTAAAAAACTGAATATTTTTTAAATGAGTCTTTAATATTCAGTCCTCCAAATGCAGGAAAAGGTTTAGGTTAAAAAGTGAAAATTAAAATGTTCACCCTGATGTTCATTGATTTTTTATTTTTTTCTTCTGAGCTAGTATTGACCCAAGTGACATTCTACAAATGCTGACTTAAATTAGGTTAAGCAAGTTGGAAATTATATTTGATGACCTGAATAATTCATTAAAAGGGATGAGCATAAAAGCCTGCTTTAGTAGCAGAAACTTTTTTTATATAATGATGTAAGATATTGAAGCTAGCCGCATACAATGTCCAGGATGGATACTTTTATGTTGGAATGAGTAATTTTTGTGCTACTAAATTATCTGCAATAGATATCTTACTGATGAACCAAAAGAGAGTAGTCTGGCTAAGGATAAGTCATTCCAGGCACTAAAAGGCAATTTAACATGCATTTACACCCAGGAAAGCTTAGGAAATGAATTGTAATTGCAGAGGTCACACTCACAAGCTGGCTATGCTTACTTGTTTCACTCTAAGACCTGACTGCATTCCAATTTACACCTCAGATCTCTGACTATGTGAGACTGTCATAGAATTGAGGTAGAATTTCAACTGAGAAAATCTTAAATAGTTGCATCAGTTTATATACAAAGTATACAAGGTGTAGACTATTCCATATACCAGACAAATATCATGGTGTGTTATGAATGAATAAGCTAACATACATACTATGTGTGTGTGTGTGTGTGTGTGTGTGTGCGCGTGTGTGTGATTGTATATGCATCTTTTTATTTCTCTTTTAAGGGAATATCTCCTCCTGGTTTATCATTATATTTTAATATACTTTATAACACTGACTAAATTGAAAATAGATACTATATAAATCCTAGTTGTCAGAAAGCAAATGTGCATAATTTTCAGAAACAAAGTTTGCAAGCTATTTTCTTTCTTTCTTTTTGTTTTAAGTAGTAGCTAAATAGTACTACCAAATAAAAATCATTTTCACTTGAAATTGCACATTTTTATATTTTATTTTATTCTATAACCTAAAATGCAGCCTAGTTTTTAATAATATAAAAACAAACTGGCAAACACAATGTTTATTAGATGTGCATTTTTCTGAGTCTAATTTATTTTGCAAGTCTCTTGGCAGTATAATTAAAAATACTTCAAATGAGGGAATTGAAAGGAAGTAAAGGAATGAACAAAATATGTGGGGAAAGAATAGTATTCCCCTTTCTTAAAATATAGATTTAATTTTTAAATAGGAACACCTGACATTAGTGAAATAAAATGAAACCAACCTGACAGGAAAAAAAAAAAAACCTTTAAAACTCTTTGCTTCCTTTCTTTTGCTTCTGTGCACATGACGCTTTGATAATTCTGAAAGGAACAGAGGCTGAGACTGCTTCTTATAGACAGGCTGTAAGGGAAAAAGAAAAGCCGTGTCCTCTAGCTCTTAAACTGTCTCTTCATAAGATAGTCATTTCCAAAAGTGATAAATTGTGTAACTCAGCTTCTAGTTTGTTTTTCCTGTTTGTAATTCATTATTGACTGAACTATAAACAGCAGAATGTTAGTAAGAATCCTATGGCAGGTCTGTAAGATTCAAAGACTTTTTGATCTTCAATTTGGTTTGTAATTACTTGTCAAGGTGTGTCAGCTGGCAAACCTCCTCTTAATACAAAAAATGTGGAAATGCTAGCTTAAAATAACTCTGAGGGCTATATTTCCTTTTCCAAATTTAAGAAGTACTCATGATTCATCACTTTATGCATTATTTCTTCTCCCAGATTTAATATATCATTCATTCTGATTGAAGTTAGAATTTTATTGGCAAATGATGTGGCAGAGTATAACTTTTAACCACGATGAAAGAGTTGTGTTAGATTCAACTCTATAGTTAAACATCTAAAACTATGAAATACTACTGAAGATAGGGTTCCTTTATTTAAAGCAACACTATGAAAGTATTTCATCCATATAGCTAAATCATCAACTTGGTGGACATTATCAAGTTACTTGTCCCGAGTTTAAAAAGAAAGCTCACTTAATAAAAACGAGGCAAGGGTGTTGCAGACATTGCAAAACTCAAGCTGTTGAACAGTATGAGGATCCCAGTGCCCCACATGGATGGAGCAGAGGTTGGAGATGAAACCAGAGAAAACTTTAGGGGCCAGGTTGCCAGATATGTATGTAAAAGACAAAGAAATATTGACTTTATGCTGAAAAAAAGACTCTTTAAAGAGGTTTCATAAAATTTCCCAATTAAATTTGTTTTTTATAACTGTGCTGTCTGGCGACAGGATAGAGGTTGGCTGGGAGGCTGAGACCACTGAGGTTGTACTGGCCGGAAGAACATCAGTTATCACCACTGTAAGAACAGGACAAGGGGTAGAAAGTAGAGAATGAGTTAGAAATATATATGACAGGATGAGCCTGAGTGGATGTCCAAAAACATATTAATATATGCATATATGAAAGTCATTTCATACTGTACATGATGTGTTAAAAATTAAATCAATAATATATTCCTCTAGTTATTCTTCTATAGTATTATTTATTGCCTGCATAGGACTTAGTATTTACATACATAGATATGTATGTACATATATAATATATTTGCCAAATTTCCTTATTATTATATGCTCACAAAATTATCTTTTAAATCACCCTAATGGTTCAATATTTGTGCACATCCATGGGTATTTCCTTAATAAATTATCTTAGATAGGCATCTTTGAGTTAAATATTATGTATGCTTCTTAGACTTGATGTTTTCGACCAAATATTAAATCATACTTCATATTTGAAAATTTTAATAAGTAAAATTATATAAATTTCAATAGAATTCTATAAGGTTTAGAAAAGCAATAGTAAGTTAGCAATATGAAATTCAGCTTTATATCACTGTACTTCACTAGATATTTAGAAGACAAGCAAATGTTCATACAGAGAAATTGATTGGATATAAAGCATAACAACCCTATAATCCTTAAAAATTATGTAAATCATTTGGACAAAAAATTCGAAATTGCTGTAGCTTACATGTTAAGAACATAGACAAAAAGCAAACTGAAATTTAACTCAACCATTGAACTGTATATTACTGGTATTCATTTAGGTGTAAAATGATATTATGTAATGCAGTGAGGCTATTCTAATAAGTAAAAAATTCACCAGCAAAACTTTTATATGCCTCACCATAAAGGACAACTTTGTTGTTCAAAATAATAATGGGAGTTGGAGTCAGGAAGTATCCAACAGTTCTGTAAAGAGAAGAGAAAGCAAGAGAAGAAAGCTGAACAAAATTTACCCAACATAGCTCATCCAACTGCTAAAATTTTATTTTTATATTTCACTTGTAAAAAAAACCCATAAACATCAAATAATCTTCAAGTAATTATATCCAAAGCTACTATATATTCTTGGGTTGAGAGGAACTCTAAAGTTTGTATAAAGAGAGTTGTATTACATCACAAAGAAGATGATCATCCAATGATTAGCTTGCGTTTCATTATTTGTGTGCAAGTGAAAAATATTTTCTAAAGAATCTGTCTGCCTGAAAATTTCATTCCATAGTAGAATTAGAATGTTGTACCACGAGTAAAATGCTAGAAGAAATAAAAACGGAAGTTGCTGAAGACTTGCATAAGAACTTACTCAAATGACTATAATTAATATTAATGACACTTCCTCAGATAATATCTTCACATAAAAACTGTCCATGTCTATTTTTTGAATAGCAGTCTGAATTCTCAAATATCACAAGGGTCCCTTATCTTTTGTCACAAATACATAGCAGAGATTTTGAAGCCTGTGAAACTTAGAAGAAGCAGAAAATACATTTAAAAAAATTAACCTATGTAGAGGACTAGGGAGAATAGATGTTTCCAGGGAAATGGGAAACAAAAAAATACCTCCCCATTTTGTTTGCATGTGCAATTTATACATGGAAAATTTTATTCACTAGCATATAATCTACTGTGTCTAAGGTTACATAAAAGGTTATTTGTCAAATTAATTCAAAAAGAAAATATTATAGCTATTTGTAACGCCCATACTTGGGGCTTAGACCTTCCTAATGATTAAATTAAAAGTTTAGATGTTGCCGTTAAAATAGAAAAAATATGCTGGGCATGGTGGCACATGCTTGTAATCCCAGTACTTGGGAGGCTGAGACAGGAGGATCGCAGGTTCGCGGCCAGCCTCAGCTACTTATGAAGCCTTCCGCAACTTAGTGAGACCCTGTTTCAAAATAAAGAATAAAAAATAGGGCTGGATGTAGCTCAGAGGTAGAATTCCCCTACGTTCAATCCCTAGTACCACAAAAAAAAAATGTGAATGTGCTTGAGTTCTCCCAAAAATATGAAGTCAAGGT
The DNA here is from genome assembly GCA_004027185.1 of Glis glis. NCBI lineage: Eukaryota > Metazoa > Chordata > Mammalia > Rodentia > Gliridae > Glis > Glis glis. The sequence goes on along the minus strand of PVJS01011129.1, from coordinate 41,481 downwards.
ATATGGAATTACAGCCCGACTCCTGGAACAATTTTAAGAAAAGAACTCTTGACCCACTTTATTTCTCTGTTACTAATCATTAGACCCTTTTTAACATGTTACATCTTCCAAGATCACCCCTTAATTGTATTTGTCATGTTTTAAGTCCACTGCTTCCTACTGTCAGCAAGCATCTTGGTCTGATTAAGTTAATTTCTAGTTAAAATAATGAAAATTTTCTTCTGAGTCTCATAAACTCTTATTCTGTTATTTTAGTTTTATTTGTTTGAATCCCATCCTAAAATTTAGTCTAGCAGCTGATGATCTATCTATTTTTGTCAATGAGGAGAGCAGAGGAAGAAAATGAAGTGACAACAATAAATCAACCATTAGTGGAAGAAATGGGGCATGTACTTGAAGGAAGAGACCCCATGGGGCTCCCTAGACTCTGACAAGTGTCGATCCCCACTGGTCTTCTCCCTTGCCTATGTAGCCTGGGACCATGCATCACGTTTCCCTCCTCCTCGCGATCTTGCCTTGGCTTAGGAAAACCCATCTTGCTCTCCTGATCATGTTATACAGCTGTTGTGAAGATTAAGACAATGCTCACGAAACACTTAATACAATGCCTAGCGCCTTAGTAAGTACTAAATACATATAGGCTTTTATATTTTGTTTCCTGATCTTTTGCTTTAGAATCTCTAACTCCCTGATTTGGGCTTGGGTTTAATAGATTTTTGTAAAAACTTTGTTTTATTTTGCGTCTTTACCCTGAAGTCCGTTTTTCCTGACCCCATTTCTTTCTTGTTACATCCATGGGTTTGATTTACCACTGTGGCCCAGCAATATAGCCCAGATTCCGTATTTTTCTATTGTTCATCAGTTCAACTTCAAGTCTCTGACTCAGTGACTCCATACACTCTAAAATTAAAGTACCTTAATAACTTCCTGGGAAGTTCTAGAAATCACACCCCAAAAGTACATTTAAAAAGGAGAAGAAGAAGATTAGTATTTACAGTATTTAGCTCCATGTGGGATTCCAAAATGCATTCAGCTTCTATATATTTGCATTCACAAATGACCTTAGAGTTATGGTTCTCACACATGTGCTTACTCAATCAGCAATGTTGTGGAAATCACAATATATGGCATGATTACTTCATGTCCTCCAATTATGGAACTGTCCATATTAACTTACTAAAATTATCTGAATGCACAGAATGCACATACTAAATCAATTGTTTATATTTTATCCCAATAAATTTCCTATAGTACAAGTACACCAAAATCTCTTTCCTTTAGACATTTTCCAGCCTATTATTCAAAAGAATATTGAAAAGAAATTGGAGTAGAGTCCATTTTTCTCTTCTGCTCCTTAAAATATTCTCCTAAGAGCTCTGGAAAACAGGAAATTATCGAAGAAGAGAAAGTTCAAGATTGAGAAGTCTGACATTGTTTGTGAAAGACTAGATTGATAATGTTAAGTGATTCCCCTTCTCTATCAAATTATAAATCTAATGCATGCTCAATAAGTGAGTTCTAATTTAAAACTAATCTTCATTGGTGGTTAACAGTTTGCTGGGTTTGAATGGCATTTCGGAGCTTTAAAAATGTACTTTGGACTTACTTCTGGCCCTTTCATCATTAAAACAGATTGAATATGTATTGACATTCTCTGACCTTGTGGAACTGAGAACACATTAATGCATAAGGCCTACTTGAAGAACTAGTCCTAAAAATTCCAAATTAAAAACTTGGCTTTAGGATCCATTTCACTTTGATTCCTGTTGACAACTCCTGCTTACTCTTTGAACTTTCATGCTTTTGGAATTGGCAAAATGGGTGCAATTTTCCTTACATCCACTGATTGATTGAATCTCTGAAAAATGGGGTTACTAATGGCACTAGAATTTATATAGTGGTTTTATATAGTGGCTTAGGCTTCACTATAATTATTTTAAAACATTAAAAGCTAATACATCACTACAGAGTGGCAGGTTCTGACTCAACTGCAGTCTAGCTTCATGCTGTTTGACAAACGACGAGTCATGCAGACAATATTTTCTCTTTCAGTACCTTTCCCAGCCTCATTCATTGCTAGGTCTGTGGTGAAATCAGTAGGTAACAAGGAAAATAGTATTAAAGGAAAAGAGAATTTTTTTTTATTTGGTGCATTGTAATTTTACATCATATTGGGGTACAGAGTGTCAGGAAAATAAACGCACACAACTCTTGATGCCCTTCCCACCAGGTCCCTCCTCTTTCCCCCTCACCTTGAATGTCTTTGAGATTAGAATTGGTAATTAAAAAAGAATAACTTTTTGAGAGCTTCTGAAACGTGGCATGGCATTTGTATACAAAGAATCATGATATACTCCTTATTCAAACCATGCCATAAGTGTTCCTCATTTGTTTTGTTTTTCTTTCATGATAAGCAAATAGGCAGTTGAGACATGTGTGTATATACATATATTAAAATAAAAACAAAACACCTAAAGTGTCAATCAAATAATTAAAAAAAATAAATAAGATACATGATGACATCAGATATGGCTGATGAAGGGAAAAAGGGTTTGACAGATATATTGACTTTAACAATAGAGTATATACATGAACCTTTCCCCCTTTTGATAGAATTACTAAAAATAGCAAATTTTTAATTTTATAATATCTGGAAAATTCTACTATGCATTTAAATCTTTTACCAAAATCCTGGACTTACACTCTTATAAAGCAAGTCATTTTCTAGTATATCTAAAACCAAACCAGGAAAAAAAAAAAGGATGAAGCTACTTGGTTTTACTTCTTTTTATTTTTTAATAAGTCCTCTAAAACATCAAAATTGAACAGACACAAGATCATGAACACAAAGACACCTCTTACGTAAATGTATATAGTTTTGGCAAAATGCTAATGAAAGCCATATAAATAATAGGAAATACTCTGTGAGTCAGTGAGGGATTTGCAATATATTTCTCCATAGTTTTTGAACTTTAACTGCCTTGTCAATGTTTTTAAGATGCAGTCTTGTTTTGTCTAATATTTAGAAGGATAGCTTAGGTACATACTGGAAAAGAGAATAGAAAGAAATAAGCAAATACATTTTTGCGACATATAAAAATTGCCAGAAATTCATGGAAGACATGTGGCACACTAACCCATTCTGCTTTGTGCTAAAGCTGTTTTCAATATACATTAATACTGTAAAATGCAGATCTGTGAATTAGTGGAAACCTCAAAAAACAGTTTTATGCACTACCAAGTCTTCTAGCCCTACCACTCAATTTCATACATTTAGAAACTCATTTATTTAAAAAATACTCTTAAAAATAAGAAAAGGTCTTCTAACTTTAGTATTATTTCAGAATCTCTAATAGAATAAATTTACCAGTGCAAGATGAGTTAACTAGTCCCCCCAAAATTGTAATTTGCTAGTTAGTTTTCTAGATTATTTGTCTGACTCAATAGAGTTCATATGTAAGAAGTTACTTTCCATGGATTAAATGCAATTCATTCCAGCTATGATCAGGTTGTCTAGTACAATGTGGGGGACTTCATTAAATGAGACCTAGAGAAGGAGTTTCTAAATACTGTGACCATCACTCTCCATGGAGATAGGAAAGGTGACCAGTTTCTGGTACAAGATCATGGGAAGTATTATATGTATTGCTTCTCTATCTCTTCTTAATGTTGTGCCTGAGGGAGTTTATAGTTAATGCAGCACTTACATTAAGCTTTTTTTTTCTTTTTTACTATTACTTGAAGTAACTACAATGTTCTAAGCCCACCTTAGAAACCAGGAACCTAAAATCTGTGATTGACTTTCAATGGACTGGTTTTTTTCTCTAGCTCATTACAATAGGGGTTTTATAAGGCTGGGATAATGAAAACATCGTGAAAATAAAAAGCTGCCAAGTGTTACTTTTTGTGTAATAAAATTCAATTTAGTCCTAATATAAGTTACAGTAATTGGCACTTCAAAGTTATGTTAAAATCAGCATATAAGGTTTATGTGGTATAACCAGCAGCCATTTAATTTGATTATAATTAATTTTTAATTTAGCATTTTTTGAATCTATTCATCAGAAATATTCCACGGTACTGAGTTCAATAAAATAAACTTAACTACTTGTACTCATTCTGAAGTTACAAGACATGTAAAGATTATCTCCTTCAGTGGGAAGTTCTAAAGTAGAAATAAAATTTTGGGTTTTTTTTATCAGAAGAACAATCTTGTTTCAGATAATTATGCATAGATGACATTTGTGTGTGGAAAATAACTTTACTAATTAAGAAAAGGTGAAATATGTTAAAATTTATTTTTAAGTTAATGTGGGTGTCTTCAAAACAGGAGTGTAAATAATGTTAAAATGTTGGAAGAAAGGAACTGCTATTTATAAGCAGCTCTACATATAATTACTATCAAATGTAAATATTAAGTTGGAGAAAACGTCCTGTATACAAAAAAAATTGTGATTTAACTACATGACCTAATGCCTTCTAGCCTACTTTTGCAAATAGATTTATCAGCAGTCCGGACCAATATCAAAATATTGTTCTGAGTATTTCATTCAGAATAAGCTGAAATGTCAATACTTTGGAGAGACTCATGTTAAAACTATGGTCAAAAAATAATGTTATGTTTCTGGATACATAAGCTGACTGAGTTCTGGAAACTAGATATGAGGCTCCAAATTCCCACTCAGCAACTGAAACTCAGTTTCTGCCTTCAGATCAACAATTGTTCTTACATACATATCAAGAAGCACCTTAGCAATCAGGGAGATGCAAATCAAAACTACATTGACATTCCATCTAACTCTAGTTAGAATGGCAGTCATCAAGAATACAAACAATAATAAATACTGACAAGGATGTGAAGAAATAGGAAACCTTATACCCTGTTGGTGGGATTGCAAACTAGTAGAGATGCTATGGAGATCAGTGTGGAGGTTTCTTGGAAGACTAGGAATGGAACCACTATATGACCCAGCTATACCACTCTTAGGCATCTTTTCAAAGGAATTGAAGTCAGACTATTATAAGATGGGCATAATGGTGCACACCTATAATCCTAGTACTTGGCAGGCTGTGACAGGAGAATCGCAGGTTCCTGGCCAGCCTCAGCAACTTAGAGAGGCCATCCACAACTTAGGCCCTGTTTCAAAATAAGAAAATAAAATAAGACTAAGGGTCTAACTCAGAGGCAGAATGCTGCTGGGTTCAATCCCTAGTACTACACACACCAAAAAAGAAAATTATAGAGATAGATGCAATACCCATGTTGTTAGCAGCACAATTCACAATAGCCAAATTATGGAACTAGCCTAGGTGTCCATCAGCAGATGAGTGGATCATAAAACTGTGGTATATATACTCAATGGAATTTTACTCAGCCATAAAGAAGAACAAAATTATGTCATTTGCAGGAAAATGGATAGAACTAGAGAATATTAGAAAATGAATAATTACATGTTTTCACTCACATGTAAAAGCTAGAGAGAAATTGGGTAACAAAAGAGACTTCAAAGGAGACTCCAATGGAGCGATAGAGGGGATTTAGAGGAGAGAGGAGAGGGAATAGAGATGTAATGAAGGTTAACGGTTTAAATAATGCTATGTACATATAGGAAATTATCAATACTAATCTCAATGGCATGTGCTGGGAAGGGGAAGGAGGAGGTGTGGGATCTGGAGGGAAACACACCAAGTGCTGTGTGCATGTGTATTCCTATCACTCTATACCTCAGTGTGATGTAAAATTACAATACACTAATAAAAGTGTAGAAAAGAAGCACCTTAACAGTTTATAAATTATAACCTATAATAGGTTATGAATAATGTAAGTTATATAAATAGAAGCGCTTATTTCATTTTTAGGGACCTTGTGATCAATAAACTATTACTATAGATCTCTGAAGGTCAATATATTCTAATTATCATTCACCAATAGCCATGATTTATTATGGTAATTTTACCCTGTCTTTGGTAGTTAGGCATCTACACCTACTCTCTATTAGCCTAGGATACTACATTCATTTTGCTATAAAAAAATCCAATTTATTGCAGCATTTCCCAATGTCATCTCAGGCCTACAAAGGACAAGCACACAGAAATCGTCAGAAGGGCTTGTGTTCCGCCCCCTCCATGCATTTCTCAGTGTCTTTGTGTAGGGAGTAGCCCTCTCACATAAGGAAGTAAGCAGGTTTTCCAGAACAGATCTGCTCCAACATCCCCACTTCCCTCAATCTCTGCTGTATGCCAGGAAGCTGTGTATAGGTTACTTCTAAAATCCCTTCATAATGGGTTCATCCTTCAATTTGCCAATCTAACAAACTACTGCCACCACCTCAAGTATCAAGTCAACACATCCAACCCCAAATCTTAGGTTATTATCACCAGTGACAATATATTTGCCCTGATCTATACTTGTATTTTATCCTATTTGGTATAAAACTTTTTATAAGTGGGCTTTATACATCTCTAAATTGATTATTTTGAGACCTAACTTGTAACCTGGAGGCAATACAGGGAAATGTGGGTGAATCCAGAAAAGAATTGTAAGGTTGCCTGGGTCCAGTCTTTAGAAAGTGTTCATTCAGGGGAAGTCTGACTTCCACAGCAAGGGTGAGAAGTTGCTTACAATAGCAAAAAGGTTCAGAGGGATGTGGAAGTCCAGCTCTCCTATCAGTGTTATTCCCTTGGCATGAGAGACCTTATGCGGATGAAGATAATCGGGGTTTGAACTGTGCTTCATGCAGGGTCAAGCCTTAGTTTTGTTCTCAGTCCATCTACAGTGAAAGTATGGTATTAAGAGACTCCTTCAGAAAAGCCATAAAGACTTTCCAATTTCACTTTATTTCTAAATTGGGCATTCTTCGCCTTCAGTGTCTCCTTTCCCCACTGTATTCATTCTGAGGTATCAGAGCAGTTTAGCTGGAAGCACAATCTTCAAAATGACTATGATCACCATCGCCAGTCAGCCTCCCAGGGCTGTGCATTCCACCCTGCTTCATCCCAAGTCCGCCCTACTGGTTATCTGAGCAATAACAATGCAACCAAACTCGGGATTGTCACTGTTCTATTTCCCATCAATATGCACTGCACAGATATGGGAGCAATCCAATACCAGAATCCCATTTTTGTGGTTTTATTTCCATAAATGCTACCAGATAGGAAATAGGATACTTTACTGAAAGAACGACTTACAATGATGTGGGGTGTTTTGAGAAAGTAACAAGGTCTTGTGCAGTACCCATTAGTTACAGAAGAGAGCTATTATCACTACTCAACTTGAAGGGATAAAAAAGGGAATAACTACCAGAACCTGAAAAAGACAGCTAATACAGGGGGCAGTCCAGAAAGACTGTGGATTTCCATAGGGGATGTAATCATTGTACTTCAAAGTCATTTGAAATAATTCTTTCCTCTGTTTAATTACATCACTAATTTGATATACTCTCAGGGTAATTTGGATCAGTTTCTTTTTTTGATGTTCAATTTGCTTTTTCTAAAATTTGATATTCTTTTTAATTTTATAAAACATTTACATGTCCCAAATTCAAATTTAAAATGAAGTAAATACAAACAAGGAATCTTCCTCCTGTTCTTCATGCATTTACTTTGGATTTATTTTTCCATCTTTTTTTAAAAAATACAAGCACATGAGCTGGGCGTGGTGGCGCACGCTTGTAATCCCAGTACTTTGGGAGGCGGAGACCGGAGGATCTGGGTTCGCGGCCAGTCTCAGCTCTCTCTCTCTCTCTCTCTTTCTCTCTCTCTCTCTCTCTACTTAGTGAGGCCTTCCGCAACTTCGTGAGACCCGGTTTCAAAATAAAGTATAAGAAATAGGGCCGGGGGTGTAGCGCGGAGGTAGAATGCCCCTGGGTTCAATACCCAGTACCACAAAAAAAAAAATACAAGCACATATCTCTTCCTTTATTATACTAAAATGCACAAGGTAACCCATTTTGTATCTGATTTTCTCTGGAGGGTCTTTCACACTGCTTTCATTTTTTAAATTTATGTATTTATTTATTTATTTATTTATTTATTTATTTATTTATTGCGGTACCGGGGATTGAACGCAGGGGCTCAAGGAAATTGAGGATGAATGCAATGGACTGCTTTCAAATCACTGGATTTACTCTGGGGAGGCGGTACAGAGGAACACTGCCTAGGAGAGTGGACAGGGACAGTGGAAAGGTGAGCAGGTCTGTGGTTCCAAGACCTTGGTGGGACTGCAGACTTGATGGAGGGAGGAAGCTCAAAAGATTTCAGATAGATTTCAGATGGCAAAGGACGGTGGAATGCTTGAAATTGAGACGGCAGAGGGGTTAAGGATGTTGTTAATAAGGGTTATACTCACTATTGAAGACATGAAAGCAGTGTTGTTGTGTTAAAAAAAAAAGTAGCTGTAAAGTAAGTTTAATACAAATGGAACAACACTATTAAGTGCTAATTGGTATCCATTGCCTGGGAAATGGAATTTGAGGTTTGCCTTCCCTTTGTAAAAAATAGGCTTATTATCACATACTATTCTTTAGGATAAGAACTGAGGCTTTGTTCTTGGTGTGGTAAAAAAAAATGCTGGAAAATGATTGTAAATGGAACAACTTTTCCATAGTAGCACATTGTGATTTTAAAAGCATCTCTTGTACTGACGATAGACCTGCTATGTCGTAGGAAACCAGCCCTGGCTTGAAAACAGGTTTAATATGGTGACCCTCTTCACCTGTGACCAATAGCAAGCCACACTGTATTTTATGTTGCCCCCCACCAAATAAATAATGATAATTAAAGAATTTTTAAATCTGGCCATAGCCAATCTCTCAAGTTGATAAACTCCAAGGAATACATTAGCATATAAAAGTAACTATCCTACATTAAGCATTTTAGAGATGACGAGTGCAATTCTGTCCTATAACTTCCATACTAGTTGCCAACAATATTCTTCTTTTTTCTCTAAATATGATTCTTTAAGGACAAAACACTCTAATATTTGTTGGGACTTCAATTGGTCAGCCTACTTCAACATATTCAATCACTGGGAATATTTATAAAGAAAAATAGAATGAGTTTTCTAATATTTTCTATTAACTCTAATTAATGAGTTCTATAGCACCACATTATAAAATATAAATTTAGGGATTTTTTTGTGGTACTGGGAATTGAACCCAGAAGGGTTGTATCTATGAGCCACACCACAACCCTATTTTATTTTTTATTTTGATCCAGGGTCCCTCTAATTTGCTGAGGGCCTAGCTGAATTGCTGAGGCTGGCCTTGAACTTGCAATCCTCATGTCTCAGCCTCCCAATTACTGGGATTACAGGTTGTGCCACCACAGCCTAGTTAAATTTGAGGATTGTTTAAGCCTGTGAGAAGATGATTGGCCAAACAACTGAATTGGAAAATTCTAAACAATTAATTACTCTTCCATATTTTCAGGCAATCACAAAGACACTATACTCACACAGAATAAAACTTAGAACAACAAATTTTTGCCTGACTCAGGTGGAATGATCAACTTTCACAATTTTGCCTGAGTGCTAAATATTATTTTATGTCTTAACAACTTTTGATATAATATATACAGCAGTAAGGTTGATGTATTTTTTATGTGGAAGATCAGTCACATCAAATGGTAATCAGTGTCTAGAAGCTATTCCCTCCGGCAGAGGGGTCACTACAGAATTACAAATTCCTCATGTATCTGCAGGATGATATTGGAAGGCTTCTAATTCACCAGGAGTTACTGGAAGGAATATAAATACTCAACTTTAGAATCACACCTTTGCATACCTCGAAGTGTCAGGAATTGCTAGCCTAATTTTTGTCATGCCTTAGCAAGATGAGATTGTGTGTTTTTATTTATTTGTTTATTTAGAACATAATATTTTCTCACCATTTACCTGATTGTCTCCTCCAGCATTCTGAATCTTTGCAAAGACATTTTCCCCCAAATTGTGTATTAAGAGAAGAAAAAAGAGAAAAGGAACAAACTGTTTTTATGAAATTCACACTTGTCTCTCCTTTCTTTTATACACTTATTAGCTTTCCACTATGAAACATTTACATAAGAAAAGTATACAAAACATAATGTGCAGCTTAATGAATTACCAGTCATGCAACGCCTGCAAAATTACCACCTAGGAAAAGATAAAATATTACTAATGACCCAGCCACATTTTCTTTCAACCAGTTTTCACTCTCCCCAAAGGTAATTCCAAGGAATTTACCAGCTGCATTAGTCAGCGTTTTCACTGCTATAATCTAAAGAACTGACCATGTAACTTAGAGGCAGGAAGATTTATTTCCTCAGGCTTTCAGGTTCAGTCCATGTGAGGCCGGGGACTACAGATCTTAGGACATGGTGGTGGGAAGCAGAGAGAGAGAGAGAGAGAGACAGAGACAGAGACAGAGACAGAGACAGAGACAGAGAGAGGGAGCGTGCAAAGCTTTGCTCCTCACATCATGGAAGCCAGAAGCAAGAGAGCAAGTGAGGGCAGGAGGAACCATACATAATCCCCAAGGCAGCAGCTCCAGGTACCCACCTTCTCCAGCCACACCCTGCCAGCTCAGGCCACCACCCAGATAAATCCATTAGAATAGATTTATTCACTGCTGAGATTACAACTCTCATGACTTTATACCAACGCTGAATATTAATAAATAAGCTTTTTAGGGGACATCTATATATAACTATAATACCAGTAATACCATTCACATTACCTTTAAAAAAAAGCAATCATCACAGAGTGTGACTTCCTTTATGAAATATTTCGTTTGCAAAACTCCATTCATGGTGTAATATATAAATGAGACTTGCTTGTTTTTATTGCTGTATAATATTCCATTGTCTGACTAAACCATCATCTATTCATTCTACTCTCAAAGAATGTTTAGGCTATGTCTAGCTCAGGATACTATGGATTATGCTGCTCTGAATATTCTGGTATTCATCTATTAGACATGTACCTAAAGAGTGGAATCACTGAGTCTCAATATATGCAGATATTAGTTTTCAGCAATGCAGCCAAATTGCTTATCTATCAAAGTGATTGAAGGAATTTGCAATCCCAGCAACAGAATACAAATATTCCATTAGTTCTTCATCCTTGTCAATACTTATGTGGTCTGTCTTTTTATTTTAATCATTCTGATGGCTATGAAATGGTATTGCATTTTTATTTTATTTTATCCCTAATAACTAATAAGGTTACCACATTCTCATATTTTTACTGATAATTTAGATGTCTTCTTTCATGAAGACCCTTGCCCATTTTTCTGTTTACTGGCTGTTTTATTCTTATTTATTTATAGGAGTTATTAATATATATTGATAAAATTTCATTAAATATATGAATTATAAATATCTTCTACTATGGCTTGTCCTTTCACTTTGTGGCATCTTGAAATACAAACTATTACAGTTGTCGAATTTATCAATTTTTTCTTTTGTGCTAATATTCCTTGTGCTTTGTTTAAGACATTTTATTAAATTTGTGGATATATCCTCCTATATTTTTTTCTAGAAGCTTTTTGTTTACCCTTTATATTTATATCTATAAGCTTCTTGATATTGATTTTTGTGCATGATATAAATTAGTAGTCAAGTTTAATTATTTTCCATACATACATCCAATTGACCTAGTACTATTTAATTAAAAGGCCTCCATTTCTGTATAGCATTGTAGTGCTAGCTGGTATAAATCAAGAACTCATGTATGCATGGGTAATTTTTATTGATTTATTTGGTCCACCCTTATACAAATACTAAACTGTCTTAATTACTATATAAAGTTTCAGTCAGCTAGAACCAACCAGTTTTTTCTTCTTGAAGAGTAGCTTGGCTATTTATGGGCTTTTGCAATTTCATGTAAATTTGACATTAAGCTTCACACACACACACACACACACACACACACACACACACACACACACAATGGAGAGAGAGAAAGAGAAAACCCCGGATTTCAATTGATAATGCACTGACTGAATCTATAGATTAATTTGAAGATAATATATATATCATTACAATAGAGTCTTTTAATCAATGAATATACCTGTCCATTTATTTAATCTACTTTTAAGAAGTTTTTCATGTGGAGATCTTTCCTATATTTAAATAAATTTATTCCTAGGCATTTGATAATTTTAATACTATTGTAACTGGTATATATATTTAATTTCTTGTTTAAGTGTTTGTTGCTAGTATATACAATAATTATTGATCTTCAACATTGATTCTCTACCATACAAAAGTGATATCTTATTAATATTAGTAATTTGTTTTTTATTCTCTTGGAATTTAATACTCATCCATATCATCTTCAATAGGCAACTCTCATTTCATTCTTCCTAATTTTCCTTTCTTTTCTGCTCTTTGCTTTTTTTTCTGGTTTAGCATGTTTAAATCATAGAAAATAGTAACAATTAATGGCCTTTAAGATTGTCAAAAAGTTTAATTTTATTATTAAGTATATTTGCTGTAGGTTTTCAGAAAGTACTCTTTATGAGAATAAGGAAGGTTTATTTTTAATTATTTCTTTATTTCTAGTTTGCTGGGTGGTATCCATATTCGTTTTGTTTTTTAGTACTGATATTGAATTTTATGGACAACTTTTCTGCAACAACCAAGGTTAACATGTTTTTTTCTCCCTTTTATGTAATGAATTACAGTGATTGATTTTTTTTGAATGCCAAACCAACCTTGCCTTTAAATAATAAACCAAACCTGGTTATTTTTAAGCAATTTTAAATATATTAATTTATTTGTCTTTTGTATCATCATGTGATTGAATGGCTGTAATTTACTTTCTTGGGGATAACTTTACTAGGTTTTGTTATCAAAGCTGTGCTTTCTTTATAAGATTTATGGCATACTGTCTTGCTTTTTTTCAATCTCAGGAAGAGTATGTGCAAAATTAAAGTTAATTACTCCCCAAATATTTGCTACATTTTGCCAGTAAGGCCTATGATATTGAATTTTCTGGTGAGTAAGTTTTAATTTTGGTTTCAAAGTCATAAAATATTTATAAGACCATTCTATGTTTCTATTTCTTCTAGCAGAAATGTTTCTGGAAATTTTTTTCATGTCATCTCTATTTTCAAATGTATGGACATAAAATTGTACTTAAGATCCTCTTGTTCTGCTTCTAACATCTGTAACATCTGTACCAATATGCCTTCTTAAGATTCCCTTGTGCCGGGCGTGGTGGCGCACGCTTGTAATCCCAGTACTTTGGGAGGCGGAGACCGGAGGATCGGGGTTTGCAGCCAGCCTCAGCTCACTCACTCTCTCTCTCTCTCTCTCTCTCTCTCCCCTTAGTGAGGCCCTCCACAACTTCGTGAGACCAGGTTTCAAAATAAAGTATAAAAAATAGGGCCAGGGGTGTAGCGCAGAGGTAGAACCCCCCTGGGTTCAATCCCCGGTACCGCAAAAAAAAAAAAAAGACTCCCTTGTTCTCCTTCTAAGGTCCGTAACATCTGTACCAGTATGCCCTCTTAAGATTCCCTGTTCTCCTTCTAACATCCATAACATCTGTACCAATATGCCCTCTTAAGATCCCCTTGTTCTCCTTCTAAGGTCCGTAACATCTGTACTAATGCGCCCTTTCTATTCCTGTTAGTCTATGTTTAGGTGCCGGCATGTTATTTTGATTAGTCTTCAAAGCTATTTGTAGTTGTTTTCAAAGGACCAAATTTCTGTCGAATCAACCTCTTCCATTGTATTTTTTGTCTATTCTAATTATATTTTCTTTAGGTTTTACTAGCAGACAATTTTAACTTCTTATACTTGATGGGAAGCTCATTGTTTTTCAGCCTTCTTGCAATCAATTTACCTCTAGATACAAATTTAGCTATATCCCATTGTAACCAAATTCTTCCTTACTGGGCTCCTTCCCTCGTTTTCCTATCTGGGGTGCCAAAATGATGCAAAGTTTCTCCTCTTACTGGGTTCTTGTCTGCAAAATTAAAGAATTAAGTTGGCAGACTATAAAAGGATGTGTATAGGGGTATAAAGATTTATTGTAATTCAAGAGAAGATAGAAGACAAAAACAGCTCCCTCCACCCAGGAGAGATGGGTCCCTGAAAGAGAGTAACTATTGAAGTTCTTAGGAAGTGAGCTTTTATCCCTTCTTGTGATTCCCCATCTGCTTTTCTTGTGATTGGTCAGAATTGGGTCTTAGGGACCCATTGTCTTTTGCCCAGTTTTAATCTCCAGTCGAAAGGTCAGTGGGCTCTTGCAATCTCCTGGTGCCACCTGCCTGCTCCCTTATCTATTCCCCTATAATCACTCCTGGGGCTGAAGTTTTGTATTTTTTTTTTTTTTTTTTGCGGTACTGGGGATTGAGCGCAGGGGCGTTCTACCTCCGTGCTACGCCCCCGGCCCTATTTTTTTTTTATACTTTATTTTGAAACCGGGTCTCACGAAGTTGCAGAGGGCCTCACTAAGGAGAGAGAGAGAGAGAGAGAGCTGAGGCTGGCCGCGAACCCGGATCCTCCGGTCTCCACCTCCCAAAGTACTGGGATTATAAGCGTGCGCCATCACGCCCGGCTTTTGTATTAACTTGCACAGTTATCCCTGTATCTATTAACCTTCCCTCTTTCTGTCTTTTATATTGATGGCTTCTTTTAACCCTTCTTGTTCCCAGGTCCTCTGACCTGCCTTACTATCAACCACTAAACCCTGTGAAATTTTGATATGGAGTGATTTTACTCTGATCCAATTCAAAATGCTTTTTATTTCCTTTATAGCTTTTCCTTGATCCATAGCTTAATAGAATTATATTTATTCATTTCAAAGCATATGGCTACTTTCTGATTTTCTCAGTCCTGCTGCTTAGGCAAAGCCTGGATCCCAATTTTCATAGCCACCTAACCTTTGAAGACTTCTTGAAGGCATTGATAGATTCTCAGTCTCTTAACTACTTATTTTTAAATTACAATATGCTCCTGAAGGAAAAGTGGTCACAAATACTAGGTGCCTTTTCTGAGTTACCTTCTTATTCCAAAAATGCATTCTTCTAATTTTTTACTGCCACACTGGCTCTGAAAATGCGTTCTATACTCAATGTTTCTAGTTGCCATCAGTGGCAGGATTGTTGAGAACCAGCTAGTACAACATTACCAAAATTGAAAGTCACCATTCCCATTACATTTGAGATTTCTTCTGAGTGTATATATCAAATAAAATAACATTTTATTGAGTTCTCTGAGAATATTTGAAGTATCAAAATTGCAAGTTATATACCACAGTTGAAGAAACTAGCATTATGTCATAGGGGTAAAAACAACTTTAATCCAGGCTAAAGACTTTATCAAAGCAAACTTTCAATTAGCTTTTTCAGTCATGAATTTATTATAGTTTTGTTATACAGACATCTTTCAGTTTTTGTCTATCATCTTGTTCATACATTATTATT
Organism: Glis glis; assembly: GCA_004027185.1. Lineage (NCBI taxonomy): Eukaryota > Metazoa > Chordata > Mammalia > Rodentia > Gliridae > Glis > Glis glis. The sequence goes on along the minus strand of PVJS01011129.1, from coordinate 26,071 downwards.
GTTTTTTCAATTATTTGTTTTGCTCAGAAAATCCCCATGTGGATTTAAAAATAAGTATCTTCTTTAGCTTTCATCTTTTAAAAGCTGTGTGATTTTTTTTGCTTTGAAGAAGAAAGTATATAAAATGCATTATAACCTCTTTTGAAAAACATATCCCAGATAGCAGAGGTTAGCCTGTTCTGAATATGTTACATTAGGAAAATAGCTGAGAACATGGCCAAAGGGTGTGTTTGCACTATATTTAAAATGTAGACATACTACGTAATAAGAATTAGTGCTTGGAATAAGAATATGTCTGGTACTATAGTTAATTGAATCCTATTAAGTCATTCACATATTTATGGACATAGGGGAAATATTATATCTCTGGATTGTTTCCACTGTGAATATAAGCCTAAATTCTTTTAGAAAGTCTACTAATATTTCATATTCAGCATGTATTAGTCTGATAGGGCTGCCATAACAAAATACACACAGACTCAGAGACTTAGCAACAGAAAGATATTTCCTCACAGATGTGGAGGCAGGAAGTCCAAGACCAAGGGATCAGCAACTTTAGTATTTCCCTGAGGCCTCTACTTGACTGGTAAGTATCTATGTTCTCTCTGTGTCTTCACATGCCCTTTCCTCTGTGCAAATGCACACTTGGCATCTCTTCTTCTTTTAAAGCCATCGGCCACAGTGGAATAGGGACCCACTTTTATTATCTCACTTGCCTTAATTCTCAAAAGGTCCTGTCTTTGAATACCATTTGAAGGCTAGAGTTTCAGCACACGGATTTTGGAGATGAACAATTCAGCCTGTAACAGCACATATTCATTGAGTCAACATTTACCCACCTATATGGGAACTGTTCCTATATCAGAGATTATATTATAAGGGAGAGAAACAAAAATGCATAAAACATAACAAATTATTACTTTATAAAAAGTTGAAGGAATTGGCAATATGAGGTGGTGGGAAGTGTGTGTGTGTGTGTGTGTGTGTGCGCGCGTGTGCGTGCGTGCGTGTGTGTGTGTGTGTGTGTGTGTGTGTGTTTTACTAGAGATTGAACCCAGGAGTATTCTATCTCTGAGCTATACCCCCCAGCCCTTTCTATTTTTTATTTTGAAACAGGGTCTTGCTAAATTGCTGAGGGTCTGGCTAACTTGCTGAGGCTGGCCTTGAACCCGTGATCCTCCTGTCTCAGTCCCCCAAGTACTGGGATTATAAGTTTGCACTACTGCCTCTGGCTGGTACAAGTTACTTTAAATAGAATAATGGTTAAATACCTTTGTGAAATGGTATCCTCTCAGCAGAAATCTGAGTAAATTGAATGGAAAGACAATTGTAAATTGGAGCGAATTCCTGATGTAACTAGTTGCAAGTGTCATTCCCTAGGTCAGATATTGGCTCCATAAAAGAAATTTCAAGAAAGCCATTGAGAGAATGGTGAGAGATAAGATCAGACAACTGGCCCAGGATTAGATGATATGGGCTACAGTAGGTCTTGGTAAAGATTTGGGGTTTTATTTTTTCTTTCTTTTTTTTTGCGGTACCGGGGATTGAACCCAGGGGCGTTCTACCTCCGCACTACACCCCCAGCCCTATTTTTTATACTTTATTTTTTTGAAACCGGGTCTCACGAAGTTGCGGAGGGCCTCACTAGGTAGAGAGAGAGAGAGAGAGAGAGAGAGAGAGAGAGAGAGACACGGGGAGAGAGAGAAAGAGAGAGAGAGAGAGAGAGCTGAGGCTGGCCGCGAACCCGGATCCTCCGGTCTCCGCCTCCCAAAGTACTGGGATTACAAGCGTGCGCCACCACGCCCGGCTGGGTTTTATTTTTTCTAAGATTGATGGGAAGGCATGCAGAGGTTTGGTCAAGGGACTACCATGGCCTGATTTTAATTGTTAAGAGCACTGTGATGATAGGTTCAGGAATGGTGCTTTCTAGAATGTAAACAGACATTCAATAATACCATCAAAAGATGTTGCCTTGGATTTGAGTATCAGTGATGAACATGACAAGATAGGTTTGGGGATATAATTTGAAAGTAAACATAACAGGACTTGTTATTTTCTGGAAAATTCCTAAGGTTTTGGTCTGAGAAATGACCAAAACCTATCATGCTATTTCCTGGCATGATATAGACTAGCTTGGTGGGGAGTTAATTTGGGAGGGGGTTAAAAAGTTCTGTTTTAAATGTGAGGAGTTTGAGATACCCATTCGTTCCATGTAGGCCTTTAGATATAGTGCTCTAAAAGAGTAAGGCTTGAAATGTAAACTTAAGGTTATCCAAAGATCAACATAGATAACAACATAGATGATACCAAGGTCAGGGAACTTGTTGAAATTACACAGGGTGAGAATGTGAAGAGAGAACTGAAGCAGTGTAAGGGCCAATCCCCAGGACACTCCAACATTTAAAAGATGGAAAGGAGGATTCTGCTACAAGGTTGTAAGAGACAAATAGGAATTGAGAAAAGGGTGCCGTGATGTGCCTAGCACATCTGAGGCCCTGGGCTTGATTCCCAGTACTGCCAAAAAGAGAGAGAGAGAGAGAGAGAGAGAGAGAGAGAGAGAGAGAGAAAAATGGAAAAAGAATAGAAAAAAGTAAATGTGATGATGTTGAAGCCAATAGTAATATGTATGATCCCAAGTCCATTAACAACCTGTGTTTCTAGACAACCCAAAATAATCCTTTCAATATTATTTAATTGAAAATCTGAAAAGTTATATTAAATATAAGCATAGGAATATTGATATTACCTAATGAATTAATAACTGAACTCTTGGAAACAGTATATCTATGATTATAGTAAGAGAGTAATTAATTCTAGTACTGAACAGGAAGGGGGAACAACTATCATTTAAACATGTTATATTGAATATTTATCATTCTTCTTTTTGACTAGGTCTCACATATTCTCATAAAAGAGAATTAAACATAAAGCAATGAAAATATAGAGGTCTACATTGATGTTGTTAAGTAGAAAAATTTCTCAGTACTGAGAGTTATTTTGGTATGGAATGTGTATGATTTCAGATTAATGAATGCTTGTTGATTTTTTTTAATTTCTTTGCCTCTTTCCACAGGCGGGGAGGTCCCGTACACAACCCTGGCTACCCGAATGATGATGGGGGCTTGGTGGCTGTTCGCTTTGATTGTCATCTCATCCTACACAGCAAACCTTGCTGCTTTCCTCACTATCACCCGCATAGAAAGCTCCATCCAGTAAGTAGACAAAGATTCCAGTAGCCACCAACCATGAGAAATGATGCACGTGGCCAAAGCTATTTGAAAAATAAGTATACGGTATCTGACAATAAATTTACAATCTCCTTTTGGGTAAAGGCTTAGTTTGGAATACCAGAGTATTACCACATAGCCCAACTCCTAAAAATTCATTATTGGCAATACTTTTTTTTAAATACAATCGTATCTATCATTTGAATGTTGCTTTTCACATTTTCCTGGAAGGGTAACACATTTCCAGAATTTTAACCACCATAAAGAATAACCACATCTGAGAAACATTGTGAAAAGGAAGGAAAAGGGAATCATACTAAAAAGCATCTTTGCCTTGAGTCTGTCCCATTAGAGCCCCAGAGTCAAATGGACACAGAGGATTGAGCTAGATCATTAAAAGTGAGGGGAGGCTGAGGGGAGAGGAGAGAGAAAGATGGCAATTAACGGATAAAACCTGGTATTTCAGCAACCACATTCTTTTTGTCTTTTCATTGCATTATGCTTCATGTGGTCATTATTGCCATTGTTTTCCCAGTTGCAGCTGCAATGGCAGGAAATGGTCATTAGCCATGGTGCATGCACTTCAATCCTAAAGCTACCTCAGCCAGCGCCTTGGCTCTCAAATGCCATTTCCATGAGCCCTTAGAGCCCAAACGCCTTTGATTAACCCTGGCCAATTTTGCTTTATATTTTATGCTATAAGATCAGCACCACAAAACAGTTTCTTCCCTATTAGAACATAATGTTCTAAGTGTTGCTTTAAGAAAATTTCCCCGAAAATGGTTTTATTCATCCAAAATCCAAGTAATTTTAATTTCCCTACTTCTCAAAATCTGGCAATGTAAAATTAGAACAATTAGATATGTCAAAGAATTTCTAAGAGATTTAATTTTTCCTTAAAACTGAAAAGTTCTTGCTTTTAAAAGTATGTAAATGAGGTACATTAGAAACCACAAAACTATTGTAGTATAATACTAAAATAAAATTAAGAATTAGTTATCTATAAAGAAGCAGAGTATTTTTCTTCAATTTGTTTATGCTGTATAAAGTAAGACCCCCTGAAATTCAACTAATAATGCTAACAGGAAGTCAATTATATTATCCTTGATGAAAATATTTCCAGCTTCTCTCGACAAATCATGCTCATTATATTGTTTTTAAATTATTTTTTGAACAGAACTTTCATATTCTCCCAATTAACTCCTCTTGTGGCCAGTTCTAAATCAATCATAATAAAGCTCAAGGGAAAATTAAACTTATGACCATTAGCATCATAGTTTTAAGCAATAATTAAACTGATTACAATAGTCTAGCCAGAAAATCAATGAAATTAATAAAACCATGACAATAATAATTATCACTTCTTTTTTTTCTTTTTCTTTTTTATTGGTGCATTGTAATCATACATCTTGATGGGTTTCAGGGTGGTAGAAGTATACAAGCACACATTGGTCAATTAGCCCTCCCCCAATTCCCACCCCCCTTCCCTCCCACTTCCTACCTTCTTGTGCTCAACATAGTAGTTGACTTTGATAAATTTGTGTATGTACATCATGTGCATTAGGGTGTTTCCCTCTTCCCCCTTCCATCTCCCTCAGTTAGGTCACCTTCTTTACTCATCTGAGGTTTTCTCCATCTTTGTCTGAAGTTCCTCCTATGCCCTATTCTCCCTAGCTTCCGCATATTAGGGAGAGCATCTGACTTTTCACTTTTTATGACTGACTAATATCACTAAGCATTATGTTCTCTAATTCCATCCACTTCCCTGCAAATAATGTAATTTTGTTCTTCTTGATGGTTGTATAAAATTCCATTGTGTACATATCCCATAGTTTTGTAATCCATTCATCTGTTGATGGACATCTTGGCTGGTTCCATAGTTTGGCAATTGTGAATTGTGCAGCTATAAACATAGATACACATGCATTAGTCTGGTAGTTTGGTTTCCATTCTTTTGTGTAGATAACTAGAAGTGGTATTGCGGGGTCATAAGGTAGGTTCATTCCCAGTCTTCTAAGGATCCTCCACACTGTTTTCCAAAGTGGTTTCACTAATTTGCAATCCCACCAACAGTGTTTCAGAGTTCCTACTTCTCCACATCCTTGCCAGCATTTGTTATTGTTTGTGTTTTTAATGATTGCCATTTAATTGGGGTTAGGTGAAATCTCAGGGTAGTTTTGATTTGCATCTCTCTGATTGCTAATGATGTTGAACATTTTTTCATATATCTATTGGCCATTTATATTTCTTCTTTTGTGAAGTTCCTATTTAGTTCTCATGCCCATTTTTTCATTGGGTTGTTTGTGTTTTTATTGATGAGTTTCTTGAGTTTTCTGTATATTCTAGGTATTAGTCCTATCAAAGGAGTAGCTGGCAAAAATCTCCTATTCTGTCAGCTCTCTGTTGAGGTTCTTGATAGTTTCCTTTGCTGTGCAGAAGCTCTTCAGTTTAATGCAATCCCACGTATTGATCCTCTTTTTAATGTCTTGTGCCTTTGGGTTCTTGTTGAGGAAGTTTTTGCCTGTGCCTATGTGTTGAAGAGTTGGACCTACGCCCTCTTCAAGTAGCTGCAAGGTCTCTGGTCTAATTTTCCAGGTCTTTTATCTATCTTGAATCAACTCTTGTATAGAGTGAGAAAATGGGGTTTATTTCCACTTTTCTGCATGTGGTTAACCAGTTTTGCCAACACCATTTGTTGAAGAGGCTATCTTTTTTCCAGTGTATGTTTTTGGTTCCTTTGTCAAAAATCAATTGGCTGTAAGTGTGTGGATTTGTTTCTGAGCCTTCTATTCCACTCCATTGGTCTATGTGTCTGCTTTTATGCCAATACCATGCTGTTTTTATTACTATGGCTCTATAGTATAGTTTGAAGTTGGGTATTGTGATGCCTCCTAAATGGTTCTTGTTGCTGAGAACTACTTTGGCTATTGTTTTTTGTTGTTGTTGTTCAAAATGAATTTAAGGACTGATTTTTCTATGTGAAAAATGACCTTGGTAATTGAATGGGTATTTCATTGAATCTCTAGATCACTTCTGGAAGAATGGCCATTTTGATGATATTTATTCTGCCTATCCAAGAACATGGGAGATCTTTCCATCTTCTAAGATATTCTTTAATTTCTTTTTTCAATGATTTAAAATTTTCCTTGTAGAGGTCTTTTACATCCTTGGTTAGGTTTATTCCTAAGTATTTTATTGTTTGGGGGGATATTGTGAGCAGAAATTTTTCTGGATTTCTTTTTCAGTGGATTTATAGTTGGCATATAGAAAAGCTTCTGATTTTTTAAGGTTGAGTTTGTATCCAGATACTTTGCTGAATTTGTTGACCAGTTCTATAAGCCTTTTAGTTGAGTATGTTGGGTCTTCTAAGTATAATATCATGTCATCTGCAAATAGAGATAGTTTCATTTCTTCTTTTCCTATTTGTATTCCTTTGATTTCCTTCCCTTGCCTTATTGCCCTGGCTAGTCTTGAGTACTATATTTAAAAGGAGTGGTGACAGTGGACATTATCATCTTGTTCCTATTTTTAAGGGGAATTCTCATAGTTTTCCCACATTCGACATGATGTTGGCTGTGGGCCTAGTGTATATTGCCTTTATGATGTTGAGGTATATTCCTTCTACTCTGATTTTCTGCAATGTTTTTTTTCATGAATGGGTGTTGGATTTGGTCAAATGCTTTTTCAGCATCTATTGAAATGATCATACTGACTTTTTGTCTTGAAGATGGATCTAGTGATGTGTGAAGGGTGTTGATATCTCCCAATATTATTGTATTGGGATCTGTGCGTGACTTAATGTCATGAAGAGTTTCTTTTATGAAAGTGGTTGCACCTATGTTTGGGGCATAAATGTTGAGTATTGTTATATCCTCTTGCTTGATTGTTCCTTTTACCAGTAAGAAATGACCTTCTTCATGTCTTCTGATAAGTTTAGGTTTGAAGTCTAATTTGTCTGATATTAAAGTTGCTACTCTTGCTTGTTTTTGAGTTCCGTTAGCATGGATTACCTTGCTCTATCCCTTCACCTTTAGTTTGTGAGCATCTTTACTTGTAAGGTGTATTTCTTGCAGGCAGCATATAGATGGATTGTGATTTTTAATCCATTTTGCGACCTTATGTCTTTTGATTGGGGAGTAGAGGCCATTTATATTCAGCGTGATTATTGAGAGATGAGATTTAATTCCTAACATTTTGAGTTTTAATTTCTTTTTGATGTTGTGTTTGTTCTTTGCCTAGTTGTTTGTTTGATGGTAATCATTGTTTCTCTGGTTCTGGCATTTCTTTATTATTTCTTCTTTGTAATTAATCTCTTTGAGTATCTTATCTAGTGCTGGTTTAGAAGACAGAAAGTCTTTCAGCTTCTGTTTGTCATGAAAGCTTTTTATTTTCCCATCAAATTTGATAGATATCTTTGATTGGAAGATAAATCTTGGCTGGAAGTTGTTTTCTTTCACAGTTTGGAATATGTCGCTCCAGGCTCTCCTGGCTTTCATGACTCAGTTTGGAAAGTTGGAAGTGATTCTTAATGGTTTGCCTCTGAATATTACATGGTCTTTCAATCTTGTTGCCTTTAAGTTTCTCTCCTTGGCCTCTACATTGATTATTTTGTGGCGTGGTGAACCTCTTCTCTGATCTTGTTTATTAGGGGTTCTATATGTTTCCTGTAACTGTGTGTCGACCTTTTTTTCTATTTTTGGAAAATTTTCTAATATTACTTCTCGGAAAAGATTATTGATTTCTTTGGTTTCTGCTCCTATTCCCTCTTCTATGCCTATTATTCTTAGGTTTGTTCTTTTAAGATTGGCTGAGATCTCTTCAATGTCCAAATCATGCTGTTGAATTGTTTTTTCTAATTTATATACTATGCATTCATTTTTGGAGAGGTCATCTTCTAAGAGTGAGATTCTGTTTCCCATGTAGTCTAGTCTATTGTTGATTGTATTGATGCCTTAATTTCAATTATTACATCCTTCACTTCCTTTAGTGCTTCTTTTTGATTCCTGTTCAGTGTGTCAGATTCTTTGTTTATTGATCCTTCATTCCTTTCAGGCTCTGTCTGAATTCTTTTTGGAAATCCTGTATCATTTCTACTATTAAAGTTCTGAATTATTCCTCTGGCAATCTTTGCACTTCTGTGTTGGTGGGTTCTGTTTTTGTGGAGTTGTGGGAGCTCATTGTTTCTTTGCTATTCTTCCTTCTCATGATTTCAGGTTTCTTAAGTTTATATCTTTGTTGCTTTTGGTAGCTCTCTCACTCTGTATGTTTCCTATGTCTAATCTCTTCCTTTATAGTATCTTATTCTGGAGGTAGATATTTGCTACTAGGTGAGCCTTAAATGTGAATAGCCTTTACTGAATGGTAAGTCTCACTTGCTCGGTATAATGTCCATTTGCAGGCCCAATTCTTAGTCTCCTTCAGTGATGGGACCCTTACCTGGTGCCTCTCAGTGCCTGTGCAGGTGCCCAGTTCCAGTAGCGCCCCTCTCACTGCAAGCGTGGGTCTCCACGGTCTCCACTTGGACTGTTCCTATGTCTCTCTCTGTCTACACATATGGCAGGTGTCTCTGGTGGCTCTGGACTTGTGTCTTTCTTTGCCTACAGAAGCGGTGATGTCACTTTGACCCGACTCTGTGTAAACACGGAACTCCATGTTTTCCACAGAGAGGGCTGGGTTGGTCTAACTTTTGCCCAGGTACCACAACTGTGTGTCCTGTGGTGATCCCTGGGAACCCTGCAAGGGCACTACAACCCATGGGCTATAGGTCTGTCCCTCCTGAATGTCACCAGAGGCTCTCTGCTTATTCGTGCGTCTACTGTGTCCCACAGCAGACCCCACTCCCACCTCCACAAGGGTGATTCTCAAAGTTTCAGACCCCACAAGTCTATTGCTTGCCATGCGAGTCCCTGTGGCCACACTAGGTGATCCCCCCTGTGGCGGCTTGTAGACTTACAGTCTTGTTGAGAACTGCTCTTAATCTCTGGGGTAGGGAGTTTGCTCAGCCATGCTGCCGCAGGTTCTGTTCAGGCTTCCGGGTGCTCGGGTATCTGCTGAGTGTGGAGCTAAATGCTGCTTGCTTTCGTTGCCAATGATCTGCAGTTGCTGGTCTTACAACAGATCCCTGGCTTCTTGTTGGTGGCCTGAAGAAGCCGCAATGCTGGTAGCCGATGGCATGGTCCTACCAAGATGGCACTGCTGCCACTTCTGCCGACGCAGCAGTTCGGGCCACTGTCAAGTGTAGAGACCATTGCTGCTCGCTTTTGTTGCTGCTGATCTGTGGTTGTTGGATTTACAAACAGTTCACTGGCGTCTTTGTTGGTGGTGTGTGGAAGCTGCAATGCCCTTAGCCACCGGCGCGGTTCTGCCAAGATGGCACCCGCCGCAGCTGCTGTCGCCACTGCCTCTCAGGTCTCTGTTGAGCATAGAGCAAGTTGCTGCTCACTTTCATTACTGCTGGTCTGCGGTTGCTGGATTTACAACAGGTCACTGGCTTTGTTGGCAGCATGTGGAAGTTGCCATGCTGGTAGCCGCCAGCGCAGCCTAGCCAAGATGGCACTGCAGCCATTCTTTAGGTAAGGCACCTAATTATCACTTCTTGATCACTTATAAGATGCCATATTTTATGCTAAATATTTTATATGCATTGTATTTATTAGTATTTATAACCATCTTCCAAAATACTTACTATCAATCATTTTACAAGTGACAAAACTAAATTGAGAGGGCAAGAAACTTCCCATAGTCATGCCACTAATAAGTGGTTGAGTAAAGACCAGATCTTAAATCTATCTGATTCCCAAACTCAGTTTTAAATTCACCATGCCAGTTTTCATCTCACACACTTGAACTTTGCTATGGCCCTGTTTTTGCAGAACACTAGATGGGATGCTATAGCCATATCCTTTGCAAAGGATGCAAAGGATGACATTTTCCAAATCCACAATTGGCTGAGGAAAGAGAGATGACTTGTGTTGGGCCAATTAGGTATATACCCAAACATGAGCTATTTATATCTACAATTGATATCTACCATTCAGAGTAGGATATTTTGGCATATTGAATCATTAGAAATTACATTTAAAAATAGACTTTGTAATTGTCAAATAAAGGTAAAATGTACTTAAAGCACACATTGTGATGATCTGATATTATAATAATTAACATCGTCAAATTAGTTAACTCATCCATCACCCATGATATGCATTAGATCCTCAGAACTCGTTCATCTTATAACTGGAACTTATCCCCATTGACCAACGCCTCCCTTTTCCTGCCTCTTCACAGCCCCTGGCAACTTACTCTCTGCTTCTAAGAGTTTGATGTTTTTAGATTCGACGTACAAGTGAAAGCATACATATTTGTCTTTATGTGTCTAGCTCATCTCACCTAGCATAATGACTTTCAGGTTCATCCATGTTGTTGCAAATGGCAAAATACCTTTTAAAAATTAAAATGGCATATTTTATTTCATTAACATACTTATCAATTATGTCTAACTTGTCACATTTTGGATTTGCTTAAAGCTAAAAATTGATGGATTTTACATCAGACTTGAAAGAATTTTAAGTAAATAAATGAAGTAAATTTGAAATAAAATTACTAATCTCATTCAATGGGCAACAACAATAATTATAGTAGTAACAAAAATGCAGCTAAAATTCATTGAGAATTTATCATGAACCTTATTTTAAGTAGATTACAAGTATTATGGCACTTATTCTTCAAAATAAACCTAATAATGAAATACTATTATTACCATTTTGCAGATGAGGAAACAGAATTTTGGAACCTGAATGTTCAAAATCCCATAGTTAATAACTGTAAGAACTGTGTGTCTAATTCATTTTAATCCTATGACAATAAATGGCCATACACACCAAAGGCATTTTTCTTATCTAGTGGTGGGTTCTGCAATTTGCTTGATCTGGTATTTCTCTGGAGTTGCAAACATCATGGTATGTGCTTGCATCTGAGCTATTTAGTTATTACTAATTCACCAGCATCAGTTTGTATCTAGACTTTCATGCAATACCAGGGAGCAGAAGCTGCTTTCACATTTTTACATCCCTAAGATTTCTCTACAGTAAAATCTAATGGAAAAAGATTGTAATTTCACATGATATTTCCCTCAAGTGTAGTACTACAATCTAAAGTAACTGAGCATTCATTTTTTAAAAACATTATTTCTTTCCAGTGCCAACTGGCATTATTAGAAGTCATCACTGGGTAAGATAAATCTCTACTTCCTTGTAATATTATCATTGGACTAATTTTGGAAGGGGAGAATCAAAGCCAAATAAGTTGAAAGAAGGCTGATTCTCTCCCCACATTTACAGATAGCTTTTCATTTCATGCCTCAGTTTTCTTGGTAAACATAATTGCCTATAGTATTTCTTGGAAACATTCAAAGTTACATTTGTAACTAATGCCAAAGTTTCTTGAAAAATTCTAATTTTTTCCTAGAACATACAAAACTTTTCACAATACCATTCAATGTAAAGCTTCTTAGTCATTTATATTCATAATATTTTCTCATCACTAAATGAATCAGTATATGTCAATGCATCTTTCGCCAGTCTAACTCTTCTATGCCATTGGCAAACATATACCAAACAGATCTTCATTCCCATAATTCAGTTTCTTCTCCAGACCAGGATGGTCAGAGGTGATTAGAGGAATATCACTGAGAGAGAAAGAGAGAAAAGTCAGCTCCTTTTGAACAAATGGTTGACAGAATATCTTACAGTTGGTAGAAGAAATCCAACAGATTTATTTTGGGGAAGCTAAATAACTTATAAAAACTTATCCCTGGCCAGGTGTGATGGCATGCACCTGTAATCCCAGTACTTGAGAGGCTAAGACAGGAGAATCACAGGTTCAAGGTCAGCTTCAGCAACTTAGTGAGACCCTCAGCAACTTAGCAAGACCCTGTTTCAAAATAAAAAATAAAAAGGTCTTGGGGTATAGCTTGGAGGTAGAATATATCTGGGTTCAATCCTCAGTTTCAAAAAAATGCTTAGATATCTGTTGGAATTAATAAAAATTTTGAAAAAGAATTTCCCCTGTGAAAGGTAATCTACAAGTTTACTTTTTATCTTCCTTCAGTGATAGGGCAGCACCACATAACCATGCTCTGCCATGTGTGACACAGTTGGGATAGGCAGTATTGAGTTGTATAGTTCAATTTCCAAAGGGAAAAATGCCATTTCTACAAAACTCTAATGACATTTGCCTTTACTGTAATAGAATTTTAAAAAGCTAATTATTTCACATAAAAGTGTACATAGCTATGGAGAAATTATATTCTACTGTTATATTTATTAATAACTTTAGAAACAGGTTGGTCTTTCGTGATTGAAACGAGTATTTTCATTTTCTGAATCTGTCAGCAAACTTGGATCTATTCAAAGGGTTCCCAACAGCTGGGTATGGTGGCACACACATGTAATCCCAGTAGTTGGGAGAGTGAGACAGGAGGGTTGCAGGTTTGAAGCCAGCCTCATTAACTTAGCAAGGCCCTCAGCAACTTAGTGAGAACCTGTCTCAAAACAAAATAGGACTGGGAGTATAGCTCAAAGAAAAAAAGACTCCTGGGTTCCATCCCCAGTACCACATAAAAGGGGGTTCCAACTTTCCACCTTTTTTGTGTGTGTTTTATGCATTCATTCTCTATAATGCTTGAGGTTGGACTAAACAAAAGAGTGTGTTAATGCTGTCACAAGTCACACTGGTATAATATTTATTTCCAAGAACATAGCAAATAAATCCATAAGTATTCTATCACTAATGGAAGCCCTTCCTTCCTAGCATACCAATAATGGGATTTTCACACCCACATTTGTCTATATTTGGAACAGAAAAAATTATTGAGCAATTGTTTTTCCCCAGTGCTACATCATGAGTATGTATTATCACAAACTTAGAAAACTAAGTCTATCACCAAGTGTGGTTATAAAATGTGGGGACAGAGAGAATGGTAGCAACTGGCAGGCACTTTAATGAAAAGGAGAGTGGCGCTGAATCCTGAAGGCATTGTGAGACTTGTTAAGGAATTTGGAACTTTTCCTGGAGGTAATGGAGAGTGACATGATTTTAGAAAGAGCTTTATCTGTGGGGAGGGGGATGTGTAGGAGAGAAAAAATGTAAGAAAAGAAAAAAATGTATGAAAATCATTAGAGGAACTTAATGCACATCTATTCATGGCATTTAACTAGTATGTCCCTGCTTGATATAAACTTGATCCACATATCTCCTTGTTCCAAGGGCTATTTAATTTGATAATATCATAGGATTAAGGGTAACAAGAGAAATTTGGCTTCAGAAATGTCATATCTCTAGGCTAACATTTACATTTATAGCAAATGCAAATACATTGCTTCAGCTTATTTTTTTAAAAAGATATTTAAAAGGAGGATGTAGTTTCACTACCTCTTAGTTAAGTAGGTAGAGAAGGAGAGAGTACTAATACGGGGAAATTCTAGAAATCTCTCTCGTTCGGCTGCTTTTCAAATGCAATTTTGCCTAAAGGTTGCATCTCAGACTCTGCTATTACCCATCATGCCTCTCACTGTTAGCCTTGAACTATCAACAAAGGAGTTAGACTTATTTTTTTATTCAATTTTAATGCATTTTCTTCTTTTTATAAAACTCATACAAGGCTAAGCTTAGAAAATATGAAAATGCAGTAAAATTTTGAAAGACTAATAATTAATAATCCATCAGCTATCACATGGAAATAAGTTCGGTTCATATTTGAACAAACTTTAACTTCTTATTTTGAAATAATTATTTCCCTAGAAACTGTAAAGATGCAGTACAGAGAAGTGTCATGTTCTCTTCATCCAGATTTCTTCAATGGTTACATCTTAAATAATTAGAATACAATATCAAAACCAAGAAATATGCATTGCTAGAATGTATGCATATAGTTCTATGCCATTTTATCACATGTGTAGAATTGTTACCACCACTACAATCAGAATACAGAACTATTCATCAGTACAAAGATTCCCCCCCATTCTACCTTCTTAGGCTCACAGTCACTTCTTCCTAACATCCCACCCACTGGCAACCACTAATACATCTACATTTGTCATTTCAAGAGTGTTACATAAGTCAAATCATGTAGTGACATGATGAAATTGGCTTTTCTCACACCCAGCATAATACCCTTGAGATCCATCTGAGACGTTGCATGTATCAATAATTCATTATTTTTTAGTGGTGAATAGTAGTCCATGGTACAGATGTATGACAGTTTAGCAATTTATCTATTGAATGATATTTTTTATTGCCTCTAATTTACAAATAAAGCTTCTACGGACATTTATGTGCAGGTTTTTGTGTAGATATGTTTTAATTTCTCTGGCATAAGTCCAAGAGTGAGACTACTAAGTCATATATTATGTCTAGTTTTTAAGACAATAATAAATGCTGATGACGATGTGGAGGAATAGGAACTCTTATATACTTTTGATATGGAGGTTCCTCACAAGGCTAGAAATAGAACCATAATATCATCCAGCTATACTACTCCTCAGTATCTTTCCAAAAGAATTAATTAGAATACTATAGCAATACCTGCATATCCATGTTTATAGCAGCACAATTCACAATAGCCAAATTATGGAACCAACCTAGGTATCCATCAGCAAATGAATGGATAAAGAAAATGTATATATATATATATATATATGTATGTATATATATATATATATATATATATATATACACAAAGGAATTATGCTCAGCCCTTAAAAAATATGTCATTTGCATAGCCGGGCGTGGTGGCGCACGCTTGTAATCCCAGTACTTTGGGAGGCGGAGACCGGAGGATCCGGGTTCGCGGCCAGCCTCAGCTCTCTCTCTCTCTCTCTCTCTCTCTCTCTCTCCTTAGTGAGGCCCTCCACAGCTTTATGAGACCCGGTTTCAAAATAAAGTATAAAAAATAGGGCCGGAGGTGTAGCGCAGAGGTAGAACGCCCCTGTGTTTAATCCCAGGTACAGCCAAAAAAAAAAAAAAATGTCATTTGCAGGAAAATGGATGGAACTAGAGAATATTATGCTAAGGAAGATCAGCCAGTCTCAGAAAGCCAAGAGTTGTATGTTTCCTGTCATATGTGGAAGCTAGAGAGAAAATAGGAAACACAGGAATTTGTACAAGGAGGGAGGAGAGAAGAGTGGGGTGGAATGTGAAAGGAAACACACCAAGAGTTACGTGCATGTTTGTTTGTACCACACTGCACCTTGCTATGATGTATAAATAAAATGCACTAACAAATGCATTGTTTTAAAAAAGAAAACTCTGTTCCAAAATATGAGAGATCCTAGTAGCAATGTATGAGAGATCCAGTTCTCCGCATCCTTGCCAGAATTTTGATATTGTCATTATTGATAATTATCTTTTTGCTTTAATTATTCTGATAG
Organism: Glis glis; assembly: GCA_004027185.1. NCBI lineage: Eukaryota > Metazoa > Chordata > Mammalia > Rodentia > Gliridae > Glis > Glis glis. The sequence goes on along the minus strand of PVJS01011129.1, from coordinate 10,419 downwards.
GGATGTAGTAATATCTCATCATTCCCTTAATTTACATTTTCCCAGTGTCCAGTGATACTGGACATCTTTTCATATGTTAATTGGTAATCCTTATATCGTCTTTATATGGAAGATATCTTCATGTCTTTTACCTGTTTTCTAATTGAATTGTTTGTGGTTTTCTGCTGAGAATTTACATATTCTAGATATAAGTTCCTTTCTTTTTCTTTCTTCATCTGCAGCTATTTTCTCTCTTCATCTGTAGCTATTCTTTGTATCCTCTTTATAAGGTCTCTCATAGAGCAAAAGTTTTTAATTTGGATGAAATCTAACATATCAATTTTTTTTCCTTTCATGGATTGTGCTTCTAATGTTATATCTAAGACTCTTTACAAAGTCTTAGGTCCCAAATATTTTATCTTCTCCAAACAGTTTTGTAGTTTTACATTCACATGTAAATCTCAAATCCATTTTGAGTAGTTTGAGGTTCACCTCTTTTTTTTGCCTATGAATACTTAAATTCTTCATCAACATTTGCTAAGACTAACCTTCCTTAATTGAATTGCTTTTGTACCTTAGGAGAAAAAAATTCAGTTGGCCAGTCTGTGTGTCTCTTCAGGGTTCCCTGTGCTATCCCTTAAATTTATATATCTACGCCTCTACCAGTAACAGTTTTGACTTGAAATTGAGTAGAGTGATTCCTCCTACTTACTCTTTGTTTTCCCCAAAATTATTATATATAATCTGTTTCCTTTGCCTTTCCACATAAAGTTTACAGTAATATTCTCTATATTTACAAAAAAAAATCTTGCTGGGATTTTGACTGGAATTGTGTTAAATCTGTATATCAATTTCTTCACTATCTTCAGTTTTCCAATCTATGAACAAGGTACATCAGTTGACCTATTTAGATTTTTTATTTCTTTCATGAGCATTTCATAATTTTCAGCATAGAAGTCTTATGCATGTTTTGTTACATTTGTACAAGGTATTTCTTTTTTCCCCCAGTGATTTCAAATGGTATTGCATTTTTAATTTCACTTCCCACATATTGATTACTAGTATATAGAAATTAAAATTTTTGTATGTTGATTTTATCTTGTGGTCTTGCTGAACTTATTACTTTTAGGAACTTTTGGTAGTTTCTTTGGGTCTGAGTAAACCGCTTTTGCCATTTACAAAATTGGGCATTTTTCTTTCTGATTTTTATGCTTTCTCCCCTTTTCTTTCCCTTTCTGTGCTAGATAGAGCTTCCATTATTGTGTCACAATAAGAGCAGTGAGTGCGAACATCTCTACTTTGTTCTTGATCTCCATAGAAAGTATTCAGTCTTTCAGTATGAGGTGTGTTTCTTAGGTGTTTTGTGTTTTAGGAAATTCTTCTTTTCCTAGTTTTCCGTGACTTTTAATGATGAGTGGTTGTTGGATTTATCATACTCTTTCTTCTTCAATTCATATGCTTATGTGATTTTAATCCTTTAGCCTCTTGAGTAGATTACAGTGTTTGATTATTTTTTAACATGAGGGTGGTTTTAACTATATTCCCTTCTCTTCTCCACCTTTTTCTCTAAGTCTTGCTTTTTTGATATTCCTCCTTATTGATCTGAGACAGTAAAAGATCCCTGACTTTCCCCGAGTGCTGCTTCACTTTTTATTTCATTTTCTTTTATCTTAACTATTGTATCTAAATTTCTCTATTCTCATCACATTTCAATCTATTTTGCAGAGTGTAGAGTCTGTTACCTTTTACCATCTTCAAAATTAACTTGAAAACCTTCTTCCCTCCTCCAATCAATATGAAATCTAACTCCATTAGCAGAACATACTGAACCCTTCAAGGACTGGTCCAGCCTCATTTCTATCTACTGGTATCATTTAACCCATTCTGACATTTGTTCATGCTCCAGTCAAGCCAAACTCATGTGGGACATCCCATGCCTCTGTGAAGTGGTGCTTGCTGTGCCCTCTCTCTAAAATGGCCCAGAATCCCCCATTCTTCTGCCATCTTCCATTTGCCAGTCACTACCCATGTGTCTTTCTGAGATTATAAATTCTTCAAAATCAAAGACCATGTCATATTCATCTTTCTGTTTCTAAATCCTTTCAAAGTACCTGGCGCACAGTACAGATAATGAATGCATCTAACCTTTATTGAGTACTTGCTCTGTGACAGACACTTTAATAAATGTCTTACATCAATTTCCTCATTTAATCCTCATAATAGCCCCCATGAGGTATATATTATTATCATCTCCATTTCATAGATGGTGAAACTGAAAGCGAGGCTAGTAAACCCAGACAATTTACCATCCAAATTTTTGTCTTAACCAGTGGACCATATCATTTGCCAATAGCAAATGCACTAAATATCTATTGAATGAATTAAAGAAATGAAAAACATGAGCATCATTATAAATTCCTTTTTTTGAAAGAAGAGCTTTGCCAAAGAGAATAAATAATGACATTATATTTAACTAAGTTAATTCTAGATTTTCTGAGTTCTAGGTATCTTAGAAATAGGCACAAGAGACTATGAATTCAAATCAGTTTGTATTCAACTCATGTGCTACCTAGTATCTGAATGACCTTATCAGGATTCCATAATAATTTTGAGCTTTATCTTCCCTAAGGGTGAAAAGGACATAAGTTTATCTCCATGGCTTAATGTAAATATTAAAAGAAAAAAGATATAAATAACAACACAGTTCCTGGATATACCGTAAATGACAGTTGCTTCTATTTTTTAACTTACTCTCCAGCAGCTGCTCTAGATTCCTTGGACTGGTGATCTTCCTTTTGCCCCCATTTTTTAAAAAGTGATATGTGTTATTCTCAGGTCAAGGCACTGGCAAAGAAAACTCAGAGATACTATATATTGGATGGGTGCACCTGGATGGATGCCCCTGAAGGCTTTGGGTGTGCAGACTCCCTCCCCTTAGTACAGTTGGAACTTCACCCTGCTCATAGAAGCTCAAGGGGCCTCTCTCTTAAAGACAGCAGATAGATGGCCCATTTGTTTTTGCCTGACTTCTGCTCCATGATGATAACTACAGTCTCAGCAAAGCTCCTGGGACACACCAGGTCTGATGAAAGAGATTATACACTGAAGTGTTTGCAAGAAGTAGCTTTCATGTATTGACAGAACCCATGGGAATACCTTTAGAATTGGATTTTTCTTACAACCTTATTGAGATAGTTACCATAACATAAAATTCACCTATATGCGTGTACAATTAGATAGTGTTTAGTATATTCACAGAATTGTGAACAAAGCATGACAAACTAATTTTAAATGTTTCATCACCTCAAAAAAAAACCCATATTTTACCCAACTTTCCTAATATGGTTTATACAGATGATGGAGTTTTATTTGTTCACCCCCATTTTTGGTGGTGTTACTAATTATTCTTTTATTATTCTGTCAAGAATTGCTTACACTAAATTATCCTTTTACCTGATTACCTAAACCTCAAATTTTCTTGCTGAGACGCTGCTATTGTTTCTGACAAGGCTGCCTCTGCCAACCTCATGGTCTGTCTTACAAAGTGGTATCAGCCAAGACTTATTTGAATTTAAGCATAAACAATGAGTTGGAGGAATGATTCGCTCTGTGGTCTCACTCTGGTGCTTGACTGACTAGAACTAAGGTCAGACTGCTGCTGATAGTGACTGGCAATAAGCCTGGGCCAGGATATCTGTTTGCCAGGCAAATATTCTCTTCTAACTCATGTTTATGTACCCTTCTCATAATGCACAGCTAAAATGCCACTTTCTCTGTGTAGCCTCCCCCATGTTCCTAATTAGATTTAGTGTGTTTCTGTTTTGAACCACTTTGCATCTAACTCATTTACACCCTAAAGCACATCTGGCCTTGCATTGGCATATTGTTCTATATGCTCTACCTTCCCAGTTAAGACACATGTTCTTGAGGGCTGATTTTATTCATTTTGCACCAACCCAGGATCTTAGGTAGTACCTTATTGAGTACTTATCACATAATTGGTTACAAGTCATATTCATTCAGTGAATGAACAAGATAGAGATTTCTGGAATCCGATTTGACACTGTTAAACTCTATGACTTGTATATAGACCTCATAAAAATGAGAAGGAAGTATGAAAATCATTTCTTTGTACTATTATTCCACATAGTAGAGACAGCCCCAAATGGTACACTCTCTAGGTTGCAGAGTGTCTCACCCAGTCTCTCTTCAGTGCTCCAGTAGCATCCTATTACACAGCTCTCAGCAGGGAATTGCACACTTTATTAGGAAGTGAGCTAGGCCTGATTCATACTTCTTTTATGTTTTATTTTAGTACAGGATTGTATAGGCTTAGCTCCAGAACACACAGGCACTGCAGACAGAGGAAGACATTCATCTCTCTACTCTGTATTGTTCAGTGTTGAAATGGCTTACTTATCCTAGCACTTAAGTACTACAGTGATGGATACTTTATGAGCATAGAGCCATCTAGATGTCATAGACAGAATTTTATCTTTTTTTTAAAAAATAAAAACTCTAAGATGTGTGTTCATCTTTCCAAGCCACCCTTCAGTGAGCATTTAATTAAAAGTCATCTCCCACTTTATTTGTGGCTCCCAGGAACAGACTTGGCATAGATTTTGTTTACACTAGAGCTCACCAAGACAAAAACTTTGCCAACCTAATAAGCTCCCACAGCCCCTAAGGTGATGTCCTTCTTCTGGGCAAACTGAATCCTTCTAAACAAATCTCTCTCTCTCTCTCTCTCTCTCTCTCTCTCTCCCCCCCATCCCCTCCGCTCTCCTCTCTCTTATTTTTCTAAGTCTAAGATCCTATAAACTACTCAAGAATATGAATTTCCATGTTCTATTTCTTGTTACTTCCCTTCCTTACCTGAGGTCTGCTAAATAAATGCTATCTACTTCAAGTTCATGCATGTAGTAAAAGCTCTGACCTTGGGAGTACACTGTTGAGTCACTATAGAGGAGGTAGTTTGCTCATGGGTCATGCTTTGTGAAATTAACGTGGGAAGAGTAGTGATGGAAATAAGCAGAAGTGGAGTTGGTAGTCAGGGTCATTTGGCAGAACACTTCTGAAAGACACTAGAGACCTGGGTTCAAGTTTTCAGGAATCCTTCCTGCTACTAAAGAGTCAGGCAAGTTTTTAAGCACTTTGCACTTCAGCTTTCCATAGTTTACCAAAGGGATGCATTTCTTCTCTCACTGCACAAAAATTGGTTCCATAATTTGAATGAAGTTGTTTTCAATGTCCCTTGTACTATAAAATTCTGTACCAACAGGACACAAATGCGGTGTCTTATTAGAGAAGCTGTGAGATGCCTGATAAAAACAGCTTCACATAGAGACCTTCCTAAAAGAAATCCTAGATTGAAAGGCAGAAACACCTGTTTGTCACACCCACTCGTCTTCTTTTTCTGTTTCTGCTTTTACAGCCCCAGCTTTCTTTCCTGAGCCTCTCCACCATGCCAGCGACCTTGGCACATGGACCCCCACCTTCCACTAAGTACCTGTTTGACCCCATTAACTCTCTGATCCTCTTAGTTCCTCCACAGCTTCTGTCATCTAAAGATATTCAATTTATTTTTAATGGCTTTCTCCTCCACTCCTGCGCGCACACACGAACACCCCTACGAAAGCCCCCATTCTCAAGCCCCAGTGCTGAGGATGAGCCTGGAAGACAGCCAGATGCCCCAGATAAGGCAAGGGCTGCGGAAGGTGAGGAAGGAAGCCTGCAGCTGGCGGCTTGGGCTCCATTCCCAGATGAAGGCTGTGGTCTTTCTGAGAGCAATGATGCCGGTTTCTCAAGATTTTCTATGGAACTGGGAGTGGGGAGAACAGTTTGGGCATTTATAATCTCAAATTAGCTTTTAATAAGACATCTCTCAGCATCAGGATGTACATTTAATCCCTTTCGGTGAAATTCCTCAGAAACAACAAAAAAATCAACTAATCGGGAATAGAGAATAATTTCTCTGAATCAATCTTTAAAAAATAAATGAATGGTTTGGAGATATCCACAGATCTAGTACATGAAGAAGAGGAAATATGTCTTTTGAATTTGGAAAATTTATGTTATCAATAAAAACTTGGTCTCCTGATCTATGATATAAGGAGTCAGGGTTTTTGTTTTTAGTTAGATTCATCAACATATTCACTGACAACATGACTTTCTACCTTCTTTTGTTGGTAATATTTCACTGGAGCCTTAAATAGGCTATTAAATTAGCTTGCCCTTATTCTTAGCAACTCTTTTTCTCTAGTCTTCTATTTTTTTTAATGTGAAAAATTTGATAATGTGATTAATGTCTTAAGGTCCTCATAAAACGTTATAGGTAAAAAATTACAAACTGCTATTGATCCCTCATTTGAATCCCTGCTGTATTTTATTTGGGTCATTGTTTCATGTAGTGTTCGTATGTATTATTGTACCATAGTTTGTAGGTGGACTGTGTACAAGGTAGTAATCAATGGTTCAATGTCAGCCTTGAAGGGTATATTGAATAAGTTTTTTTTTCCATAAGTCAGCATTGGTCTTGATTCTAATTAACATTTTCAGTGTTGATTTGAAGTATGGGATAGGGAGTGAGCTTATTAAATATGCAGATTACTCTATATTGAGTAGGGGTGATTATTGACTAGAACCACACTGTAAGAATGTATAAGGACCTTGGCAAATTAAGCAAGGTGATTAGAAGTAGGATGAAGTTTAATAGAGACAAATATGTGATAGTTTACTCAGTGTGTGTGTGTGTGTGAGAGAGAGAGAGAGAGAGAGAGAGAGAGAGAGATCAGAATTGATTGCTAAAGACAGTTTCAGAATGAACCATCAGATAACTATAAATATAAAATGTAGAATTAGTGTTTAATAAAAAATGACCACAGTCACCTAGTAGTATAAATGTTATTCAACCCTTTTTAAGACCACAAGGACCTTAACTTTTGCAAGTTGTAGGTCCATAACTTTTGTAAGCATTCCGATAGAAAAGAATAGGTAATGTGTGCTTTTTAAAAAAGTAAGTAATACATCCTGTGGATAAGAACTAAAATAATTTAATATTTATCTCAACAAGGAGAAAGATGAAAATGAAAAACAAGTGTTCTATTAGATAAACATATCGAAGGTAGTAAGCAGGTACTGTCCATTTTTCACTGAGAACAAAGTGAGAGGCTTCTCTCACATAGGAGGGTTTTTGGTTAGGTATGAGTAAGGACTTCTAAGTAAGTTTTCTAAGTCACTAAAGTGCCTTAGGAATAAAAAATAAATTCAGTTTGGGGACAGGCTTATGTACCTTAAGGTAACTAATCGAATTACATGATACCTCTGGTAACTTTTTCATAGCTCTCTGATGTTATGATTGTATTAGGATTCTTTCATAACACTGTTCAGAAATTTGATCATCCCTAGGGGAATGCATGGGAATTAGTGAAGTCCTTCATGTATTTTCAAGGATGTAGAATATAAAAATCCAATATGGCCCTGTTCAATACTACTGAATTATTTGAAGATATCATAACATATATTTTACAATCAGTTCACAGTTGATGGTGACATAGTGAAATGCTGGCTATATAAATTTAGGATAATTCCATATTTATTCCCACTCTGCTGGCATAAATAATTATTGTATCTTTCCATAACATATAAGAAAGAAACTGCACATACTTTGTACCATACACAGAAAATCTGCAGGATAATTGAATTCACCGAATACAGGGGTCTTGTGATAGAGTTTGCTTAGTTAACATTTATAATATATATATATATATACACGCACACACACTCTACTATTATCGATCATATATTATTTAAAAATAATATTTAAAGTAGCCTTTTTGATATAAATATATGTATTTATCATTAAATATTAATACATACTAAATATTTATTTACTTAACTAACTGGTCATTATCATTATCATAAATGATAAATATGTCAGCAACATCAAGTGGAAAAATACAGTGGTGCAACAAAATTAGTCCCTAGCTCATAATGTGGGTCAAGAACTCAGGAAAGCCAATCAGATTTTCAGATGACTGTTCTTGTACATTTGTATGACACTGTCATTTTAGAGAGAATTTAAAAAGTTATTTTCATTAATTATGCTTAACAGCAACAAGATCAGAGAATTTCTATCTTTCTTTGTGATCTCAAAAAAGACCCATCTTATCCATAAGTTTGAACTACATTTTAAATTTGTGTGAAAAGTGCAAATCTTTCCCATTGCTGGAGGGTGTTCCCCTAAGTAGTGTATGACATCTGTCCCTCACAAATGCATCACTTTCTCATAAACTTTCAATTTTACCTGCAACCATCCTATCTATGCTCTATGGAGTGTCAATGTGCCTCTGACTACTCTGTTTGGGAGAGAGTGCGGGGAATATTCCTAAATCTGTCAGGAAAGACTTTTGCATCACCTGTCGAGCTCTATAATCCCTGCACCTAGTTATCTACCACAGAGGGACTATGTTTCAGAAAGGAGAGAAATCTACCTCATGAATATTAATACACACTTTTTCTACCTTCAAAATTCTGATGGCTATTTAATTCTTTAATATAAGGATCAAATAAGCATTTTAATGTAGTTTGGAAAAATAATAATGAAGAGAACATACAAGATCTCTGGAACACCATTTAAAGATCAAACATCTATATAATCAGCATACTGGAGGGAGAACTATATGCAGAGGGCATAAAAAACCTATTCATTAAAATAATAGCAGAAAATTTTCCAAATCTTGGAAAGGACATGGACATCCAGGAAAGGGAGGCATTTAGAACCCCAAATGGGAATTACCAGAAAAGAACCTCCCCACAATATATTACAGTTAACTTGCCAAAAGTACAGAACAAAGAAAGAATATTAAAGCTTCACAAAAGAAGTGCCAAGTCAATTTAAAGGCAAATCATTTAGAATAATAGCAGATTTGTCAGCAAAAACTAAAGGTCAGGAGAGCATGAAGCAATGTATTTTGAGTCCTGAAAGAAAATAATCACCAACCAAGATTACTGAAGACCTTCTAAGATAAGCATAAACTAAGGGAATTCATGGCCACTAGACCAGCATTATAGAAAATACTTAAGGGAATCCTACACTCAGAAGAGGAAGACAAAAGCAATCATGAGATGATGGCAAACAATAAATCTCACTAGAAGACTAAAAATGCAAATGAGAAATAGGAGAAAATCAAACATTATCAATGTATTAAACTCTCAAAAGTCCAAGATGAATAAAAGGAAGAAATGAACATAGAGTATTCAAAACAACCAGAAGAAAATCAATAAAATAGCAGGAAGACGTATACATCTGTCAATAATGACCCTGAAAGTAAATGGTCTTAATTCACCAAATGAAAAACACAGACTGGTTGATACTATTAAAATAAGGCCCTACAATATGCTGGCTGCAAGAAATTCACCTCACCTGCAAAGACATGCACAGGCTAAAATTGAAAGGATGGGAAAAGATATTCTAAGCAAATGGAACTCAAAAGCAAATAGCAGTATCTGTATCTATATCTGACAAAATAGGCTTTAAGACAAAATCAGAGGAGACAAGGTCACTACATATTAATCAAGGGGACAATTCATCAAGAAGATATAATGATTATAAATAGGTATGTACCAAATATTGGATCACAAAACTTAATAAAGGAAACACTGCTAGGCATACAGGGAGAGATAGGCCCTAATATAATAATAGTGGGTGACTTCAGTACCCTACTCTCACTAATAGATAGATCATCTGGGCAAAAAGTGTACAATAAAAATCAGAGTTGAATTCCATTATAGATCAAACAGACTTAGTAAACACTACAAAATATTCCATACAACAGCTGCAGAATATACAACATTTTCATCAGCATATGAAACTTTTTCCAAAATAGATAATATATTAGGCCATAAAATAAGTCTTAACAAATTCAAAAAATTGAAATAATTTCTTGCATCTTATCACATCCCAGTGGAATGAACTATAAATCAACAGCAAGAGAAAATTCAAAAAGTACACAAAAACATGCAGATTGAAAGACACTTTTGAACAAACAGTGTATCATTGAACAAACCAGGGAGGTGAAGGAGACCTAAAAACTCCTAGAATCAAATGAAAATGGAAAAAAACCATGCCAGACTTGTGAAATAAAGCAGTACTAAGAGGGAAGTTTATTGCAATGAGTATTTAAATAAAAACAAACAAATAGAGAGACCTAAAATAAGCAATCTAATGATGCATCTCAGTATCTTGAAAAATCAAGGAGCCGGGCATGGTGGCGCATGCTTGTAATCCCAGTACTTTGGGAGGCTGAGACCGGAGGATCCAGGTTCGTGGCCAGCCTCAGCTCTCTCTCGCTCTCGCTCTCTCTCTCTCTCTCTCTCTCTCTACCTAGTGAGGCCCTCCGCAACTTCGTGAGACCCAGTTTCAAAATAAAGTATAAAAAA
>PVJS01011128.1:0-46407 GCA_004027185.1 Glis glis | reverse complement strand
TGTGTGTGTGTGTGTGTGTGTGTGTGTGTGTATGTGTTTTACTGGGGATTGAACCCAGGGACATTCTACCTCTGAGTTATACCCCCAGTCCTATTTTATTTTTATTTTGAAACAGGGTCTACTAGGTTGATGAGAGTCTTACTACTTGCTGAGGCTGTCCTCAAACCTGCAATCCTCCTGTCTCAGCCTCCTAAGTATTAGGATTATAGGCGTGCACCACTATGCCTGGCTATGTAATTCTTTTAAAATACTACTGAAATTATTTAAATACCTAGAACTACTTGTAGTTAATATCTCCAAAATTTAATGCAAAACTAGCATAAAGTGTTCTCTAAAAATTTAACTTCTTGTTCATTATGTCACCATGTGGTCAAACTGCTAATAAAAGTTTCACTAAATAGCCAGGCGTGGTGGCACACGCTTGTAATCCCAGTACTTTGGGAGGCGGAGACCGGAGGATCCAGGTTCACAGCCAGCCTCAGCTCCCTCTCTCTCTCTCTACTTAGTGAGGCCCTTCGCAACTTCATGAGACCCGGTTTCAAAATAAAGTATAAAAAAATAGGGCCGGGGGTGTAGCGTGGAGGTAGAACGCCCCTGGGTTCAATCCCCGGTACCGCAAAAAAAAAAAAAAAATTCACTAAATATATGGCAAAAATTTTAAAGGTGTCTAAATATGAATACAGATAAATCAGAAGATTATACCTGCCCGCTTCTTATAAATACAGTAAAAATAAAGACTATCTACACTAACACCAAAACTTCAAACTCTCCAAAGCCAGAAACCTGGTACTATGAAAAATATTTACCAAGTAGCTGAGAAAAACCATATAGTACAAATAAAACTAGTCTAAACTAATTTTATGCTTATAACACCAAACCATAAAAAACATATCACAGGAATTAAGTATTTTACAGGAAAAAAATTGAGTTATCCACAAACACATCTTAAAGTTTGGATATTAAGCATTTTTTCAAAAGAGTCAAAATTGGCCTACCAAAAATTATATCAACAAAAAGGAAATTACTATTACCTAGTACTTCTTCACAACCATAAGGCAATTAAAATGTTTTTACTGATGATCATAAAGTTTTATTGCATCCTAAAGTAATTCCTAAATGCTTTTTATTCTAATATTTCTAATATTAACTCTATACCAACCCTTTTCAATAAGTCACACACAAACCACATAGTACTAAAAAATTATGTAAAATATGATCATGCATTTCTGAATTTCTTGGCCTGAAAAGATGTTCAACACAAGTGAAAAATATTACTTAGAATATAATCTTATAAAAAAAACTTCATTCTCTACCTTTCAAAAATTCAGACCATGTGTGGTAAGAGTATAATTTCATCTTTGCCAAATTCTTACTTGGCATTATTATTGAGAATTCCTATATATCCCATACCCAATTTCTCTCATTATTAAAATATTACATTAGTATGGTACAAGTAACCCATTCTAAGCCAGGTGTAGTGGCATGTAGTACTATGTAATCCCAGTAGTTGGGTGGCTGAGACAGGAGGGTCACAAGTTCAAAGGCAGCTCATAGTAACTTAGCAAGACCCTGTCTCAAAATAAGAATTAAAATATTGCTGGGAATGTAGTTCAGTAATAGAGCATCACTGGGTTCAATTCCTAATACCACACACACACAAAAATAATAACCCATTCTAAAAATTGAAAAGGGATCTGAATAAATAGTACTCCAAAGAAGATATACAAATATTTAAGCCGGGCGTGGTGGCGCACGCTTGTAATCCTAGTACTTTGGGAGGCGGAGACCAGAGGATCCGGGTTCGCGGCCAGCCTCAGCTTGCTCGCTCTCTCTCTCTCTCTCTCTCTCTCTCTCCTTGGTGAGGCCCTCCGCAACTTCGTGAGACCTGGTTTCAAAATAAAGTATAAAAAATAGGGCCGGGGGTGTAGCGCGGAGGTGGAACGCCCCTGCGTTCAATCCCCGGTACCGCAAAAAAAAAAACAAAAAAACAAATGATATTTAATATCATTAGTCACTAGGGAATGAAATTCAAAACAATAAGATACCATTTCACACCCACTATGGTGAGTCATAATAAAAAAATATTAACATTAATAAGTGTTGATAAAGATATGGAGAAACTGGAATCCTCATGTAAAATAGCCTGACAGTTCCTCAAAAAACAAAACACAGAAACACAAAGTTACCATGTAACTCAGAAATCCAGTTCCTAGGTATATGGGATAACAGAGTCACACAAAAACTTGTACACAAATGTTCAGAGCAATATTATTACTAATAGCCCAAAAAGTAGAAACAACACAAATATCAATGAACTAGATGCATAAACAAATGTGGTATATCATATGATGGAATATTATTCAGTCCTAAGAAGGACTGAAGTACTGATACCTGCTACAACATGCGATGAAGCTTGAAAACATTTTGCTAAGTGAAAAAGTCAGTCACAAAAGACCACATATTGTAAATCCACATATATGAAATGCCTATAATAAGCAAATTTATAGTCGTGTTGCTTAGGACTCAGACAGAAGGGTGAATAGAACAGTGAAGGCTAATGGGTATAAGGTTTCTTTTTTACCCACCCAGTCAGTGCTGGTGACTGAACCCAGCGCCTCACACACGGTAGGCAAGTGTTCTACTACCACTGAGCTACAGCCTCAACTCTTAGGTACGAAGTTTCATATCAGGGTGATGAAAATGTTCTAAAATTGTGGCAATGGTCACACAATGCTGTGAATATACGAAAAACCAGTGACTTGTATACTTAAATGGGTGAATTTACAGTATGCAAATTAAATGTGAGTAATTTTTTTAATCATCAATATGAGAAGTTAGACCTTTGGGCATCTACCCCTACTCCACACAGCCAAACAACTACCCCTCCCTAACTCTCACACAAACTGGAAATTTATAAACTGGAGTATGAATCTGAACCAGTGGCTGGACATAGAAATGCACCCAGGAAGTGGGAAAAAGAGAAATGCACCAGACTGAAACCAGAGAAAAATCTACCCACTAAACAGTATGATTTCCAGGGTCTATTTCCTTCTTATATTTTATAACCACCAGATCACTCTTTGCAGAAACTAAAGAAATACACAGAAAAGACCTATAGATTGTAACACTTCAAAATTTCTCAATGAGCTGGGCGTGGTGGCGCATTCTTGTAATCCCAGTACTTTGGGAGGTGGAGACCGGAGGAGCCGGGTTCGCGGCCAGCCTCAGCTCTCTCTCTCTACTTAGTAAGGCCCTCCGCAACTTTGAAGTTTTATTTTGAAACTCCGGTTTCAAAATAAAGTATAAAAAATAGGGCCGGGGGTGTAGTGCGGAGGTAGAACGCCCCTGGGTTCAATCCCCGGTACCACAAAAAAAAAAAAAATCTCAATGAAACATTTGTACACTCCTTATCACCCTACAGTAAGGTTTCCCTAAACCCAATATTCATATATTCAACTGCCTACTTGATATCTCTACTTGAATGTCTAACACCTGTCAAATTTAACATATCTAAAACCTGATCTCTCCCAAATCTACCCCATACATATTCTTTTACAAGTCTAGTAAATGAAAATGCCATTTACCCATTTGCTCAAGCCAAAATCTCTGGCATTATTTTTTCATTTTTTAAAAATTTTTGCAGTACTGGGGATGGAACCCAGGGGCTTCTACCTCAGAGCTACACCCCCAGCCCTATTTTTTATTCCTTATTTTGAAACAGGGTCTCACTAAGTTGCGGAAGGCCTCACTAAGTAGCTAAGGCTGGCCACGAACCTGCGATCCTCCTGTCTCAGCCTCCCAAGTTCTGGGATTACAAGCATGTGCCACCACGCCCAGCTGGCATTATTCTTTATTCCCTTTTTCTTCTTCTCTCATAACCCAGGTCCTATTAATCAATAAATACTATTGATTCTATCTTCCAAAATATACGTAAATCTGACTACCTCCTCTACTACTACCGTAATCTAGACACACCAGAATCAGGAGCTGAGGGTGTGGTTTGTGGTAGAATGCTTGCCTAGCATTTGCAACGCCCTAGCACCACAAAAATGAAGAAATAAGCCGGACATGGTGGCGCACGCTTGTAATCCCAGTACTTGGGAGGCTAAGACCAGAGGATCCAGGTTCGTGGCCAGCCTCAGCTACTTAGTGAGGCCTTCGCAACTTAGTGAGACCCTGTTTCAAAATAAAGAATTAAAAATAGGGCTGGGTGTGTAGCCCGGAGGTAGAATGCTCCTGGGTTCAATCCCCAGTACCGCCAAAAAAAAAACAATGAAGAAATAAGTAAACTGCCATAATCTCTCATTATATCGGAGTCTCCTAAATAGTCTCTTATAGTCTATTTTCCAAAAAAAAGAAATATCCAGAATGATGCTTTTAAGACATAAACCAAAGAAGGTATTGTCACTCCTCAGCTCAAAACTTTTCTATGGCTTTCTATCTCATTCAGAAAAAAAAAAAGTTCCTACAATGAACAACAAAAGACCTTTAAGACTCTATATGATCTGTCTACCATTCTATATATCCTACTAGTCTCTTGCTCATTTCATTCCATCCACTATGACCTGCTTGCTATTGGTCTATAAACACACTTACATCTCATGGCCTTTCTACTTTCTGCTTCCTCTCTGCCTAGAGTGCCTTCCTCCAGATATCCACATAGCTCTTCACTGTCTTCCCTCAGGTCTGAGCCTAATACCACCTTGCTGGTTATTCTTCGGTGACTATCGGTATAAAAGGGTGACTGTTCTGTTCCATCACTCACTACCTTCCCATGTCTGCTTTATGAGTCTCCACAGCACTTATCACCAACTAACATAAAACACATTTGCTTCACTTAATGTGCAATTCCTCCTGACTAGAATGTCAACTTCAAGAAGGAAGAAGCCAGCCGGGCGTGGTGGCGCACGCTTGTAATCCCAGTACTTGGGAGGCTAAGACAGGAGGATCACAGATTCATGGCCAGCCTCAGCTACTTAGTGAGGCCCTCCGCAACTTAGTGAGACCCTGTTTCAAAATAAAGAATAAAAAATAGGGCTGAGGGTGTAGCTCGGAGGTAGAATGCCCCTGGGCATTCTACCAATCCCTGGTACCACCAAAAAAAAAAAAAAAAAATGGTACATGGAGAAAGAGCTTTCCAAAATCAAAAACTGAAAAGAAAATATTCAGTCAGGCATGGTGGCATGCGCCTGTAATCCCAGTACTTGGTAGGTTGAGAGAGGAAGATCACAGGTTTGTGGCCAACCTCAATAGCTTAGTGAGGCCCTCTACAACTTAGTGAGACCGTTTCAAAATAAAAAATAAAATAGGGCTGTGGGTGTAGCTCAGAGACTCAATTCTCCCAGGTTCAATCCACAGTACCATAAAAAAGAAAACAAAATATTCTATTAGAAAATTGGAAAGTAAATTCAAGTAAGTCTCCCAAGAAGCAATAAGACAAAGAAAAAGACAACAGAGAGGTTAAAAAAAAAAATAGAAAAAGAAATCCTGTTGGTCTAAACTTGAATAAGAAAAGCCCCAAAAAGAGAAAGCAGAAAAAACCTGTAGAGGAAATTGAACAGAAAACAAGAGAATCCCTCAAAATGAAGGACACGAGTCTCCTGACTAAAATGTCCACCAAATGTCTTGCACATTGAATACAATTCATACTAAGAAATATTGTTTGAGATGGTTTGAAATTTCACAATTAGTGGGAACTGTATAACACAAATAAGTTGGTGTCTTCAAAAATCCATTACAAGAAGCCAGGCATGGTGGTGCACGCTTGTAATCCCAGTACTTGGGAGGCTGAGACAAGAGGATCACAGGTTCGTGGCCAGCCTCAGTTACTTAGTGAGGCCCTCTGCAACTTAGTGAGACCCTGTTTCAAAAGAAAGAATAAAAAATAGGGCTGGGGGTGTAGCTTGGAGGTAGACTGTCCCAGGGTTCAATCCCTAGTTCTGCAAAAAAAAAAAAAAAAAATCCATTACAAGGAAAAAAGAAAGCTGAAAATGGAGCCAGGCGTGGTGGCCCACACCTGTAATACCAATACTTGGGAGGCTGAGACAGGAGGATCATAGGTTCGTGGCCAGCCTCAGTTACTTAGTGAGGCCCTCTGCAACTTAACAAGACCCTGTTTCCAAATAAAAAATAAAATAGGGCTGGGGGTATAGCTCAGAGGTAGAACCCCTCTGGGTTCAAGCCCCCAGCACCACAAAAAAAAGAAGAAATCTGCAAATGGAGAGCCTATAGATTGAAAGAGACTTAAGAGCCAGCCACAGTGGTGCGCATCTGTAACCCCAGATATTCAGGAGTGGGAGGCAAGAGGATCACAAGTTTGAGGCCAGCCTGAGCAACTCAGCGAGATCCTGTCTCAAAATAAAAAATAAAACGGTATGTGGCTTTAAATTAAAGAACCCCTGTTTTAGAAATATTTACGGTTAAATTATAAGATGTCTAGGAATTTGTTTCAATGTAATATGGGAAGAAGGAAAGTGAATAGTAGTATAAATGATAAAACATTGTCCATAAATTGATAATTGTTGAAATTCGTGATGAGTATCATTAGATTCATTATACTGATTTACTTAATATATGTTTAAAGCTTTCCATAATAAAAAGTTAGGGGGGAAAAAGAGAGTCAAGAAAACTTTCACAGAGGAAAAGAGTGAGAAAACGGTCACAAAGGAACACAAACTAGAATAATATCAGGTCTCTTGACAGCAAAGAACCTGGAAACCAGTGAGGAAAGGCCTTCAAATTCCAAGAGATATGGCTTTCAATCTAAAATTCCATATCTAGCAAAGTATATCTACCCCAATACTTTATTGATAAAAACATGTTCAGACATGCAAGGCTGCAAAAATGCAGCTCCCATATGCCCTTTCTTTAGAAACTACTTGATGATGTGCTCCACTGAAACAAAAGCCAACATGGGGTCTAGGAAACAAAATCCAACAGAGAGGGTATTTAAGATGCCCCAGGACAACGGCTGTGCCATAGGTCTAGAGAGCAATGAAAAGAGATGGTGCAGGAGACAGTGAGCCTCAGGATATGATGATTTTCTGAAGGCAGACCCCACAAAGTTGCCAAATGGACTCCTTCAAGCGAATTTATAAATTTCCATTTCCACCAGCAAGGTATGGGAATTTTTAACACTACCCTCACCAACCATCATTTGACAGTACCATCATTTTTTTTTCCTTTTTAAAGTTTATTTATTTTAGAGCAGTTTTAGGCTGGGGAAGAAACAGGATAAGATATGTTATACATAGGTCTTAAATGATAAAAGTAATATTAAACTCTAATTTTGTAGGGTTTTTTGTAGTACTGGGGACTGAACCCAGAGGCATTCTACCTCTGAGCTACACCCCCAGCCCTATAAAGTTTTCTGTAACCTTAAATCACTGCATGAATAACATATATATGCCATAAAAGAATAAAACACACCTCAAATTCCTTTCTAAGACGTTCTTCTCGTTGGGTGCTAAGTTCCAGTTCACTTGTTTGCCGCCGTAAAAGATCAGAGCAGTCCATATGTTCTGTTTCTAATTGTTCTACTTTCTTGTGCATACTTTGTACAGCACTGTCTTGCTCCTGCAAAATAATTCATTATTGCATCAATAAAGTTGACAAGTCATCAGTGACTAAAAGTTATTCTACAGAAGACAGTGAGTAAATCTGTACTTCGATCATAATAGGTTAATTTATAGAGGCCAGGGAAGCCTCAATGTTTTCCAGCAATGTTTCAGAATATATATGTGTTTTAAAAAGCACTACCAGATTTTTACAATTTAAAAAATTTGATTTATACATGTTACAACTGAAAACATGTATAACATACTAGAATGTTATGCTAGCTCAATAGACCTCTGAGGTTATTTACATAATGCTGTTGTTCAACTGTCATATATAATGCTTAGTCCCTCATTAAAATTTTAAAGCATTTAGTAATACAAATGTATACAGTCCCTTTGTGTGATAAGGGATGATTAGCTTGAATGTGTAATAATGACCCTTGAGAGATTTTTATGTGAGCTCATGTACTTAAGTTACATGCTTATGGCTCTTAAAGTTATATCCACTAGATGGCTGTATTTCATTTCAAGGAAACTCTAATTTTCAAAAAAGTCATCAAATCTTTGTTATACTACTAAAAGAAAAATAATCAAAGGTAGTCTTCTATTTAAATCTATCTCCTCTTCCAGTTAAACTCGGAAATCAGAGTTGAATTTTATTGGAAGTTCAAACATAAAGTGAACATATGTATCAAAGGCATTTTTTCTTAGTAAGTAATCTAGATTCACCATTCTCATTTCAGACAATATAATTCTCTATCAAAGACTAGTTTAGAAAGCACCACTTTCACATATGAAAACATTCTTAAGAGCTGGGCGTGGTGGCGCACACTTGTAATCCCAGTACTTTGGGAGGCGGAGACCAGAGAATCCGGGTTCTCAGCCAGCCTCAGCTCTCTCGCTCTCTCTCTCCGTCTCTCTCCCTGTCTCTCTCTCTCTCTCTCTCTCTCTCTCTCTCTCTCTCTCCCTCTCTCTCTCCTTAGTGAGGCCCTCCACAACTTCGTGAGACCCGGTTTCAAAATAAAGTATAAAAAATAGGGCCGGGGGCGTAGCGCGGAGGTAGACTGCCCCTGCGTTCAATCCCCGGTACCGCAAAAAAAAAAAAAGAAAACATTTTTAAGATGATTAATCACTAAACAAATATAAAATAGTATTATTATTCTACGATAGGTATCTCTCTTTCAAGCAGTCAACAGCACCAGTGTTAACTCAATATGCCTTCTTACTTACAGGCACAGTGGTACACACCTATAATCCCAGTACTTGGGAGGTTGAGACAGGAGGATCATAAATTGGAGGCCAGCTTGGTGAGACCTTGTCTCAAAATTTAAAAATTGAAAAAGTGCTGGGGGTATAGTTCAGTGTTCAACTTCTAGTACCACAAACACACACACAAAATGACTTTTTCTTAATTTACAAATATATAACCTCCAACTTTCAGTCATCCACTAAGAAATAATGTATACTTTAATGTGAATAAACAGCAATCTACAAAGTTAATCACTAAGTAAACCAAACAAGTTGAAATAAAAACAAAATAGTCTATAACCAAAAGATGCTCATATCCTAGTTGAAGGCTAATTAGTTCATACAACATTTATTGAACGCAGTAAAAAAAATTATTCGGGATGGGCTGGGGGTGTAGCTCAATGGTAGAGAACTTACCTAGCATGTGTGAGGCCCTGGTTTGGAGCCCCAGCACCATAAAAAAATTTTTTTTCAGGAAGTTTCATGGGAATTATAAGAAAATGTGGGCAATGGTTTGGCAAGAAAGAGCTGGGTGCAGAAAAGTTGGAGAAAAAAGGAAAGAAAATGTGACTTGTGGTTCCCATCTTATTGATAAATAGTATAAAAAGATAACATGTTATCATTTTAAATTCCATTACACTAAATAAATAACATGCCCATTTTTTCCATTTGAATTGGAATTTAATACATTTTTTAAAATCTGGAAAATCAAAGGCCAATCAGTTATAGCTTATTATTTTTATTTTGGTGAGGTTTAACCTTTATGATACTTGACCTGTATTAAATACTACTTCCCAAACAGCTTTAAAATAATTATCTGAAGAATGTAAATGAAAAAAACCTAACAATCACATTTTCCATGCAGAGATCACAAAGTCTCTTAACAATATTCAAGAGTTACTCTTCACTCTTGAATACAGATATAAACACACATGCAAACACATACACATTTCTTTTTTTTTTTTTTTGCAGTACTAGGGATTGAACCCAGGGGCGTTTTACCTCCGCACTACACCCCCGGCCCTATTTTTTATACTTTATTTTGAAACCGGGTCTCACGAAGTTGCGGAGGGCCTCACTAAGTAGCTGAGGCTGGCCGCGAACCTGGATCCTCCAGTCTCCGCCTCCCAAGTACTGGGATTACAAGCGTGCGCCACCACGCCTGGCCCACATATACATTTTTATAGAAAAACCTTTCCCCAAATAGTAGAGATTTTCAGGAATTCTCTATCCAGAAAATATATCACACTAATTAAATTAACTGATTATACTGAGTTAAGTTATATTGATTTTCTATTGTTAAACTTTCCTAACATTTATTATATAAAGTATTTTAATATTTTATCATTTTTGGTACTGGAGATTGAACCCAGGGGTATTCTACCTCTGGGATACACCCCCAGCCCTTCTTTTTTTTTTTTTTAATGCTGAATCAGGATCTCACTAAGTTGGTGAGGTTGGTCTCAAACCTGCAATCCTCCTGTCTCAGCCTCCGAAGGACTGGGATTACAGGAGAGCACCACAATACCATGCCCAGTTTATTTTATCTTTATAAAATATTGCTACATTTGGTTGGCAAATACTATGTATAATATTTTTGTATGTATATTCATGAGTGAGATTAGCTATATCAACTTTTCTTGTATCCTTGTCAGTTTGGTATCATGATTATGTTATCAAGATGTTTCCATTCTCTGGAATTTTTTTGTTTCTTGAATATTTCTTTTTATTCATTAATAAATTAATATGGGCCTGGGGTTTTGACAATGACTCAATCTATTTACTAGTTATAGACTACTCAGGCTTTCTACTATCTACCTCCTAAGTTAGTTAGTGGAATAAAGATGATTATGTATGTATATTTCAGCCACATGGTCCTACAGTGAAGATCATAAATGAATAGGCCCCTTACTCAACCTCACTCTTGTTTTTAAGCTATCATACATTTTTATCCAAGTAAAACTTACAGAGGTACATCACTATTCAGATTCTAAAATCAAGCATCTGCATACAAAATATCACCTTGACTGATGCTTTTCAAGTTTATTCCTCCCTACACTGGAGAACACAGATACAAATGCATTTGTGCAAATTACTTTTAAAAACATAGTATGGTTTAAAAAGTAATCAATTAGTTCTGCATCATAATATATGAGCACACTTGAACATGACAAAATATGGTATTTGAAAAAAAACTCCCAACATGAAAGATGAAATCTAAATCAAATGGGGCAGTAGGGCAACCTGCTATAAACAGATATTTAAAGAGGGGAAAAACTTAAAACACTCTCAGAGAACATAACCAGCCCTGGAATAGCAGAGAAAGAACTGCCAAAAATCCTTTCCTCCATAAAAGTAACAACACTGGCAAATATTGTCAAAATCAAATTTCTCATAATGATGTGAATAGCCAAAGGCTTCTAATAATCCAAGAAGCATTTATTCAAGAAATTCAGTGGAATCTTAGTAAGAATAGTGATATGGAGCCAGGCGTGGTGGTGAAGTAATCCCAGTACTTTGGGAGGCAGAGACCAGAGGATCCAGGTTCGAGGCCAGCCTCAGCTCTCTCTCTCTCTCTTTCCCTCCCTCTCTCTCTCTCTCTCTCTACTTAGTGAGGCCCTCCACAACTTCGTGAGACCTGGTTTCAAAATAAAGTATAAAAAATAGGGCCAGGGGAGTGGCACGGAGGTAGAACGCCCCTGGGTTCAATCCCCGATACTGCAAAAAAAAGAATAGTGATATGATAATTGTGGAATTTTAACTTGCATTAGTCCCATCCTCTCCCCCAACCCAGCTTCTGATGGTCTTGAATATCAAAAGCCTCAGAAAAGTAGCAGCAATGAAATCTACGGCCTCACTGCCACTGGAGGAAGGAAGGGCAGAACGAGTTTGACATTCCCCAAAAGCCCCATCCACAGAGAACTGGTATGATGACTGGGCATGTAGCTCAATGGTTGAGCATTTGCCTAGCAGGTGTGAGGCCCTGGGTTCGATCCCCAGACCACACATATGCAAAAAGAATAACCCATTGCTTCAGCAAAGAAGAAGCTCCTTTCCCAGGGTTTGTCTATTTGACCTCACTCTGGGTGAACAATTAGTGTCAATTGTTTGGGGCAGAGATACCAGCTGGGGCTAACAAAAAGTTGGCCAGAAGCTGGGCATGGTGGCACATGCCTGTAATCCCAGTATTTGGGAGGCTGAGACAGGAGAATTGCAGGTTCAAGAACAGCCTCAGCAATGTAGCAAGACTCTCAGCAACCTAGTGAGACCCTGTTTCAAAAAAACAAAAAATTAAAAGGCTAGGGATGTAGCTTGGAGGTATAATGCCCCTGGGTTCAATCCCCAGTAACACAAAAAAAAAAGAAAGAAAGAAAAGAAGGCTGGCCATAAACCTTAAAAGAAAAAAAAATTGAGTAATAAGATGTCCATAGGGCCTTGGGAAAGCTCTGACATAGTCTATAATCAGAAAGCCATGCAAGTACAGGAATCTCAAGGCTCTATGCAAGAAGGAAGTGAAGGCTAAGGCAGTTTTATTCTGCCTGCAGAAGTATTGAATACATAACCCAATACGAAGGCTAGATTTATTTACTCAAAGCACTGCGGATATCTCTGCCAAATCATTAGCTGATCATTTGCAAACAAAGAAGTCACTTAACTGACTACATATAACAAATAAAAACTTTGATTTGGCCAAAAAAGTCACAATCAGCAACATGAAAAGATATTCATCATCATTAATCATTAGTAAAATGCAAATTAAAATTATAAGATACCATTTCACACCCTACACTAAAATACACACACCCTACACTACATTTCACACACTACACTAAAATAGCTTTAACCTAAAAGACTTCTAATAACAAGTGATGGCAAGGATGTGGAGAAATTAGAACCCTCATATACTGTATAGAAGCATTAGAAAAAAAGTCTGTCAGTTTCTCAAAATTTATACAAAAAGTTGCCATATTACCCAGAAATTATACTCCTGATATACACCAAAGAGAACTGAAAACTTATGTCAACCCCAAAATTTGTACACAGATGTTCAATAGTAGTATTATTCAAAGTAGCTCAAAAATGGAAATAACACAAATGTCTATCAATTGATAAATAAAATGTCATATATTCATAAAATGAAATATTATCTGAACACAAAAAGAAATGAAATACTAATACATGTTATACTTATGAACCTTGAAAACATCATACTAAGTGAAAAAAGCCAGACACAAAAGTCTACATATTACATGATTCCATTTATATAAAAATGTCCAGAATAAGAAAATTCATAGAGAAAGAAAATAGATTAGTAATTGGCAGTGGGGGAAATGGAAATTGTTAATAGATATGGGGTTTCCTTGGGATAATGAAATGTTCTGAAATAAAATAGTCATTATGGTCACACTAAGTTGCAGAAGACCTCACTAAGTAGCTGAGGCTGGCCATGAACCTGCCATCCTCCTGTCTCAACCTCCCAAGTACTGGAATTACAAGCGTGCGCCACCACGCCCGGCTAAGAAAAAAAAGTCTTAATCATACACAAAGGATCAAGAATCAGAATGGATTCAGACATCTCAATAGCAACATTATTAGATAAAGGGAAGCAGAAAAATCCTGTCAGTATTCTAAAGGAAAATTATCTCCAATCCATAATTCATATTTGGTCCATTTTCTATTGCTGATAACAGAATACCACAGACTGGGTAAATTATAAAGAAAAGAGATTTATTTTGGCTCACAATTCTGGTTCAGGGTTGAAGGGACCTATCTGGTGATAGCCTTCTTGCTGGAAGAGTTCTGAGATGGCACAAAACATCACATGGTAAAGGACAAATCATGCGTGTGTCCTGGTTTCTCTCTCCTTTTAAAGCCACCAATATTCAATCATGGGGGCTCCACCCTGATGACCTTATCTACCCTAATCACCTCACAAAGGCCTAAACACCATAGTCAGATTAAGTTTCCATCCTCTTAATACCTCACAATGGGGGTTAAATTTCAACATGATTTTTCGGAGGGGGGCAAACCATATTTAAACCATAGGACAGACCAGCAAAAATTTCAATTTTATATGAGAATCAAATAAAGGCCTAGTAGACCTTCATGGTCTGAAATAAGTTACTTCTCATTAAGGCCCTGAGCTCAATCCTCAGTACCATAAAAAAATTATTCTTCATTCACCATATATTATGAAACTACTAGAGGATGTGCTCCACCAAAACGAGATCACAAAGAAAGAAAGAGAAAGACACAGAAATTCCCAAGATAACAGGAAAGGGAGATTCCAGGATGACAGCTGTATACTAAGCTTAGAAAGAACTACCTGTCTACATTTGAGTATTACAGCTGTAAAACATTGAGATACATTGAGAATTATAATCTTCAAATATACTATATCATCTGTACCAACCTAACAATGCCCAGAGGAGCCTAATTTTAAATGGCAACTTGGCTTCCATCAACCATGTATTATTGTTTCTCCCTTTCTACACTCTAATGCCTCAATCAGCTAAAAATATTCATTTCACTCTACAGAAGCATTATTCTCATTTGACTTACTCCATTGACATGGAAGTTGGCTACAGTGAGCTTCATTTGGGAGCATTATTTCCACCAAGTATAATTTTCCTGGAATCAAATTTTAAGAATTTAAATTCTGTAGATAGCTTTCAATAGTTCTATCATTGCATAGTATACACTAAATTTTATCCTATGTAGATATGACCACTATCAGTTTTTTTTATGACAAAGCACAATCATTTATTGGTTTATTTTGTCTCTATTAAACACATTAGTCATTCGTCATTTAGATATCTGACTTCATTAGAAACCGTTTTAACACTTTTTCTCCCTCCTGCCATAAAAATACAGTAAGTAATTTGCTTTTAAAAAACCAACTACGAACAAGCGTCTGATTTCCTCTCTTCTAAAATGTTTCTGAGATAGCAGTTTGTAAGTCAGTAAGACAGTAGGCTGAAGACTCAAAGTGCTGAGCTCTAGAATCCGCTCTTTCTATACCTGTCCTCTCTGTATCTTAACATATGTACAATGAAACCACTGATTTAAAAACTATTAAATAGTGCTGATTTCGGACTGCTCTATTACTTTAAATGAATGCATCTTACCCTTACAATTATATTCAGAAAAATACTTAAGCCTCGAGGTCCCCAATAATTTGGAGTACTGAACTAGATAACCACCCTAAGACACTTCTGACAGAAGTAATGCATTACTTAAAGAGAGGTTTTCAAAACCTGCTGTTAGAACCTACACATACATGGAAAACACTGATAACCAGTTATTGTTCACACGGTTGGTTTACTCTTCAGGCAGTCCTTTGCCATTAGTCAGCTTTAACTAGGCCAGAGTCCAGCAGGAAAGTGCATGGTGCACCAGATTCACTGTCTCTTAAGTTGCTACTGTTTTCTCTTCTTTACTGAAAGGTTGTACTGAGCCAGGCTTTACCCATGACAGGCCAGCAACATGAACATTTTTATTATGCTGTTCTTCAGGCTTTTTCTGAATCAGCATCTTTTCTCTGGCTTCATCATGTACAGAAGGATTCCAAGGAGAAAAGCTAATTGCATATGGGTCTTCTATCTTAGGTTGGTCAAACAAAAGAGCAGCGCACACCTTGACACTGTCAACCACTTTTACTTTTAAAAAGCTGAACATCTTTTTCATATAGTACTGCAGCCTCTGGGTTTAGGGGGTTTGTTGTATCAATCTTGTAGAAAACTCTCCTTGCATACATTAATACTTGCCAAATATGATTATGGTTCCGCCTCCATTTTGCAAATGCTCTCTTCACATCCAGTTCACCTGAGGTGGGATCAACTAGCAGGTGAGAGACAGGAATATCAAACACCAAGCGTGGACAGTCACCATCTGGGTAATTATCAGGGATGTAAACTGTAAACTTGAACACACCATCCTGATAAAGCCCATGACGTATGAATATTACTCCAAACCACATTAATGCAGAGCGGTAAGATGGCTGCACATAGACTCCTGGTAACTTCTGCTTCACAACCAAGGTAAATTCTGCAAGAAGAGAGTATTCCAGGTAGAAGGGTCCGTAAGAAGCATGCGTGCCATTTGTTGACTGTGCTGCTGGGGCAGGAGATGTAGGCTTAGTTATGGGCAACGCATTTTTGGGGAATAGAAGGCAACTGTTTTTTTGGTGCAGTTCGTGGAGGACTGGTTTTCACGTCCCCTGTTAATGTCTTCTCCTCGCCATCAGATCGTTTGCGTACAGAGCTTGTAGACATGCTCCAGAAAAGGTTCATAACGTGTGCTCCAGAGAAGTCCAGTGGTCTGCGTCATACAACTCTTCTGTCCTCAGCATTAGCTTTACCAGTTGGTTGGACAGTGCGCCTGACCCCGCTCCTTCAGTGCAGAGCTCCCAGCTGCCGAGGGCCATGGCGGCCCGACAGCATCTCTGGCCGCAGCGCCAGCCCGGCCCCTGCCCGCTCCCCGCCCTCCGTGCCGGGCCACTATCAGTTTTTTAATGTATTTATTATCACAGTTTTTCTATGTAAAAAAAAGTTACCTTTTCAATGTTCTTTTGTTCAACAAATTTACTTCACATAATCCGCATGTGTATGTGTATGGTCTTGGGGAGGGAACCCAGGGGCATTCTACCTCTGAGCTATACCTCCACCTCTATGTTTTGGCTAGTTTTATCATTAGTCTGTTTTCACTACACACATGACTTAATACAACTAAATTTATATAATATACACTATAAATCTTATAAAAGAATACATACATGTTCACATATGTAAATTTTATTTGGTAGACATACAGATACAGATATATCAGTTGGTCCACGAAAAAGTTATGAGCAATTATCCTCAGACATTTTAGTCCAAACTGCTTTACCATTCTCAAACTCTGCTTTCAGTTTGTGTGTGTTGGGGGAGGAGTTCTGGGGATTGAACCCAGGGGTGCTCTACCACTGAGCTAAACCCCAACCTTTTTTATTTATTTACTTTTTTTTTTTTAGTCAGGATCTCTCACTAAGTTGCGCGGGCTGGCCTTGAACTTGCAATCCTCCTGTCTCAGCCTCCCCAGTACTGGGATTATAGGCTTGCGCCACCATGCCCGACTGCTTTCAATTCTTAACCATCTCAGTTGCCTCTGTGGTATCTCTACACTTAGAATATAATGCTCATGCTCTTTACCCCACTGGTTATAAATTTACAAACTAGAAGACATTTACTCCAAATTTTTCCTCAATGTGACAATGCATAACTTCAATTAAATTACTTCTTCTAGGGACAATGCTGGCTAATTTTCATATGTGGACCAGACCTGTAGGGAAAACCACAGTAGTTGCCAATTTCCACAGTGATATGAATGCCTCAAATATGTGTCTTCAAATCAATTTTAAATGAGTTTCAGTTATTTTGCTCTATTTGAGTGAATCCCACTTCCTTGGCATCACAATGGTAGTCAGAATGTTTTGTTTTTCCTGACTGTATATAAGCTGATAGAGATATTTTCTTTAACTTCATCTATAAACCACACATTTCACATTACTTTTTAAAAAATCTAAACATACTGACAATAAAAAAAATATATTTATTCTAGGAACTCTATAGCTCTCAGAATAGACTTTGTCTCAATTAGTACAGCTCCTGCAGCCAATCCAGATTTAACTGCTCTCATTCCTCTTCGACAGCTGTCAGCAGAAAAATACGAATAAGGTTTTTAAGAAAGGTACTTAAAATCCATTATTATCTAAACAAAAATTTTTCTAGTTGGCAGATTAATTTCAAGTTCTAAAGAGATTACTGAAAAAATGAGCAGATGTCCAAAAGAATTTGTTCCTTTTGCTGTGTAGAAGCTGTTTATTTTGATGTAATACTGTTTGACTAGTTTTGTTTTTGTTTCCTGTGCTTTTGGGGACTTAATAAAAAAATTTTTGCTCATTCTAATGTCTTGGAGCATTTCTCCTATGTTTTCTTCTAGCAGTTTCACAGTAAGACCTTAATCCATTTTGAGTTGATTTTTGTGGTAGGGGTCTAGCTTCATTCTTCTGCGTGTGGCTATCTAGTTTCTCCAGCAGCACTGATTGAAAAGACTGTCCTTTCTGCAATGCATGTTCTTTTAGCACCTTGGCTAAAATCATTTGGCTGTAGATGCATGGGTTTACTTCTAGCTCTCGATGCAGTTCCATCGGTCTGTATTTGTTTTATGCCAGTACCATGCTGTTTTGATTAACACAGCTTTATAACATATTGTGAAGTCAGGTAATCCAACGTCTCCTGATGTGTTCTTCTTGCTCAGGACTGCTTTGCTTGTTGGGTTTTTGTTGTTGTTGTTGTTGTTGTTGTTTAATTGTTTTGGTGCTGAGAGGTTGAACCCAGGGACATTCTACCTCTGAGCTACACAACCAGCCCTATTTTCTTTTATTTGGAAACAGGGTCTCACTAAGTTGCAAAGGACCTCACTAAATTGCTGAGGCTGGCCGTGAACCTGTGAGCCTCTAGTCTCAGCCTCCCAAGTACTGGGATTACAGGTGTGCGCCACCATGCCTGGCTTGGGGTTTTTTTTACATATAAAATTTACATATACATTTTAGGATTTTTTTCTAGTTCTGTGAAGAATGTCATGTGTTTTGATAAGGATTGCATTGAATCTGTTGATCACTTTACCTCTCAATAATTGTGTATATACTAAACACATATATATATAAGCAAAAACATTTGATATTCATGGAAGCACTATAATAATCTAAACTTGAAAATATTTAAGTCTCAATCAGTTAGATAATGGTTAAATTAATAATGGTACATACATAGGATAAAATACTAGATGATAGTCCAATTGAATGAACTAAGCTATCTTACTAATTTAGATAAATTTCAAAAACATAAATGAAAAGGACAAATTGGACAAAGATGCATACTGTATGATACTCTATGTATATATATTTCTGTGGGGGGTAGGTACTAGGGATTGAACCCTGGGGCATCCAACCTCTGAGCTACACCCCAGCTCTGTTTTATTTTTTATTTTGAAACAGGGTCTCACTAAATTGCTAAGGCTGGCCTCAAACCTGCAATCCTCCTGTCTCAACTTCCCAAGTACTGAGATTACAGGTGTACACCACCACGCCCAACCTCTATGTATATTTGTAAAAGACACAAAGCTAAAACAGTATGACATGTCAGTATATACAGGCAGAAAAATCAAACACCAACTTCAGAATTATGGCTGTGTTTTTGGAGTGGGATGGTAGCAGGGTAAAGATGTGATTCACAATACTCTTCAGTGATGTAACAATTTATTGTTTGTTTTTAATTCTGAAGCAAATATGAAAACACTAACATGATCTAGGTTATGGGTATTGGTTAAATCAATGGTATTGGTAAGTTATACTGGATATTAGTCATATTAACCCCTGTATTTTTTTTCTTGCGGTACTGGGGATTGAACCCAGGGGCATTCTATCTCTGAGCTACATCCCCAGCCCTATTTTCTTTTTTATTTTGTTGATTTTTTTTTCTGGTACTAGGGATTGAACCCAGGGGCATTCTACCCCCGAGCTACACCCCCAGCCCTATTTTTTGTTCTTTATTTTGAAACAGGGTCTCACTAAGTTGCGGAGAGCGTCACTAAGTAGCTGCGGCTGGCTGCGAACCCGGATCCTCCAGTCTCAGCCTCCTAAGTACTGGGATTACAAGCATGCGCCACCACTCCTGGCTTATTCTTTATTTTGAAACAGGGTCTCACTAAGTTGCAAAGGGCCTCACTAAGTAGCTGAGGCTGGCCATGAACCTGCGATCCTCCTGTCTCAGCCTCCCAAGTACTGGGATTACAAGCGTACGCCACCACGCCTGGCTTAAACCCTGTATTTTTATATGTTCAAGTATTTTCTTTGTTTCTGGTTTTATCAATATAATCTAACCCTGAGATGTAACACAGAGAAGATTAATTTGCTTCCCCTTGAATAAATTCAACTTTTAATTTTTGTCACAGAATTAATTTTCTTATCAAATCAAAAGCTACCTGGATCCTAGCAATGGAAAAGTAAGAATAGTGTGTGTGTGTGTGTGTGTGTGTGTGTGTGTGTGTGTGTATGTGCATGCATGCATATATTTCTTTTTTTTTTTTTTGCAGTACTGGAGATTGAACACAGGGGCATTCTACCTCTGAGCTACACCCCCAGCCCTATTTTTTTATTCTTTATTTGGAAACAGAGTCTCACTAAGTTGTGGAGGGCCTCACTAAGTAGCTGAGGCTAGCCACGAACCCGGTTCCTCCAGTCTCAGCCTCCCAAATACTGGGATTACAAACGTGCACCACCACGCCTAGCTGCGTGCATGTATTTCTAATAAAATCTTACTATGGACTTCTTAAATTGGGAACTATTTTTTCTTTTCTCCACTAGAGGGAGATGTTGAACTTAAAATATTTTTAAATGAGGCTCATTTTTGAACTGACATTTACCATCACAGAAAACACATTGTGCTGTTAGAAAATAAACTTGTTTTCTTTCCACATCTTCCAAAAACATAGACTAAAAAGTATGATTCTTTATATGTACTCATAAACAACATTTCTCAAAATCCAAAATATGGTTTTAATTCTGAAGAATTCTGATACACCCATAATCCCAGTACGTGGGGTGGGGTGAAGACAGGAGGATCACAGATTCGAGGTCAGCTTCATCAACTTAAGTGAGGCCTACAATAACTTAGTGAGACCCTGTTTCAAAATAAAAAATAAAATGGGGCTGGTACTGTAGCTCAAGGGTAAAACACCCCTAGGTTTAATCCCTAGAACCACTAAATAAATAAATAAGGCCGGGCGTGGTGGCGCACGCTTGTAATCCCAGTACTTGGGAGGCTGAGACCGGAGGATCCAGGTTCGAGGCCAGCCTCAGCTACTTAGTGAGGCCCTCTGCAACTTATTGAGACCCGGTTTCAAAATAAAGAATAAAAAATAGGACTAGGGGTGTAGCTCAGAGGTAGAACACCCCTGGGTTCAATCCCCAGTACCGCAAAAATAAATAAATAAATAAATAAATAAATAAATAAATAAAATAAATATGTTTGTTGCTATAGAGTATAAATTGGTACTAACTTTGTATCATATCTATCCAAATTATAAATCCATAAACTTGCAGACTCAGCATTATAATTCCAGACATTTATACAACAGAATCACTTGTATAACTACTCAAAGATATGGACGAGGATGTTAGTAACCTTGTGGGGGGGGGGCTAAGATCTGAGAATTGAACCCAGGGCCTCACACATGCTAGGCAAGCACTCTGCCACTAAGTTGTATACCCAGCGAGTATATCATTTTTAACTTAAGCAAAAATTCTTGGAAGAAATAAAGTGTCCATCAATAAAGGATTGCTCAAATACATTAGGCATATCTACATGACAGAAAGACTAAAAGAATAAGGCATGGGAATCAAAAGATAGACACAAAAATATTATTGAGGTATATAATTTCACATATTTATATTCATTAATATTTTACATATCCTTAGATGAAAAGTGCAATTAGAGGGAAAGGGGGAAGATCTTTTTACTTTCTGCTTTTAAATTTACTTTCTGCTTTTAAATTTCCCTAAAATGGAAACAATTTTACAATGAACATAACATAGTAATTTTATACATTAAATATTAAGATATTTACAGTTTGGAAAAATGGGCAGTACCTATACCAGAGTCATTTTCTGTGGCATGTGCTAACAGGACACCAGTAGATAGTTTTTGAAGAAACTATAAAGAAACGCTCCTTACTACACTTGATCATTTAAGACAAACTTCTCAAAGACTTCATTTTCACATAACTTCCTCCAAGTTATCCCTAGATCACTGGAGCAGACTTGAACATGCTGCACACTGTGCAATCCCTAAGAGCTGTCCTATTATACAGTCCACGGATGCCTAAGCCTGGGCAGAGCATTCTCTTTACTACCCCTCACACTTTTACTCCTCTCTTTAGCTCAGGGTATTATGTTCAATCTACATTTCCCAAGCCATCACAAACTCACCCTTACCCACTAGACTGATCACAATACATACTCCAAATTTAGTCAATGAATGTGGAAAAGATAACTTTTCTCCACAATTGAGCTATAGAATTTTAGAACTGCAATAAACACAAAAAAAATATGTATATTCATCTTCTAAATGTTTTCAGTCCTGCAGAGAAATTACACATTGTAAGGAACTGGAAAAATGACAAAAGAGGGGCATGAGAGTTTAAAAATAAAGCTTTACTACTGCCTGTCCCACAGTGCCTATAATTGAAAAGCCCCCAGCAAATAAGCATCCTCAAAGTTCACATTGCAATTCTAGAAACAAAGGAAAATAAATAAATATCAAATTTTAAATACCAATTTTAAATAAATAAAATAACTCTATTTTTTCAAGATCAATATAGTTAGTTCTAAAATTACCATAGCTTTGCTTTGTTTTGAAATTTCAAATAATGCTAAAGACAAGCATAGAATTTTTATATTTTATCAGAAGAGGGCATGGGTTTTACAAAATGAGAAACACAATCTTAAAATGAGATAACTTCTGATGTAACTCCACTAAGAATTCACATTAATATTTTGAAGAAGTAAGCCTCTGTTTAGCACTCCAATTCCTGGGAAAGAAAAAGTACATAGCATAAAATTAAGATTTTCTTTACAGAGTGAGTCTAAATTCTAAAGCCCAGACGAGAGAAACATTATACTAGCTTTGTCTGTTAAATATAGGGTTTCACTAAGACTCTTTATTTAAAAAATTGAATTCCCTTAGAGACCTACACAAAGAGAACACGATATGATAGCAATACCTAATTAAAGGATGAAAAATAAACCCATTAACAGCCAATAGAGAAAAAAGAAAATTTTACCCTCAAGTTGTTTTTAAGAAGACGTTTGCAAATATAAAGTCCAGGTGATGGTTTCTTAAGCTTAATTTATCAAAGAAAAATGTCTTATGTTTTGTTATGTTAGTATAAAAAGGACAGGAAATTGGGAAACAAAGCTCTAAACATTTCGGTTACCAAATACGATCAAATTTATCTTACAACAGCAGTAGAGCAAGGTATTGATGGTAGTCACTATTTTTTTTCCACATCAAAATTAAAGACTGACATGGAATTTTTAATTCCTGTTGGTACTTCATAATGTAAAGTTTGCTGTAACAACATATGTTTCATTTGGGATTTGTAGGGTTGCAGGAACCTAGACCAAAATCATCCACCCACACATTGAAATACAGGTCTCTGAATCCTATTTTAGAAGTTTATGACTGTGGCCAGGAGCACTACAGATTTCTGAATGTTTAGAAATGAAGGGGTTATTTTCCTTTGCTTAAGTTTGTTCCAGGTGAGCTTTTAAGACAATTACCAAAAGCAGCTCAAATATCTGCTCTGTGAAGACTTCCCCAGTTTCCAAAGCAGTTAATTTCTCTTTTATTATTCCATTTCACTTTGTTCACATTTTTATTACAAGCCAGGCGTGGTGGTGCACACTTGTAATCCCAAGGCTTGGGAGGCTGAGACAGGAGGATCCGGGTTGACGACCAGCCTCAGCTACTTAGTGAGGCCCTCCACAACTTAGTGAGATCCTGCTTCAAAATAAAGAATAAAAAAATAGGGCTGGAGAATAGCTTGAAGGTAGAATGCCCCTGGGTTCAATCTCTGGTACCAAAAAAGAAAGAAAGAAAAAAGAAAAATATTATTACATTACTATATATTTTCTCACTTTATTTATTTTTGTGGTACTGGGAATTAAACCCAGAGGCATTCTACCCCCAAGCTATGCCCCCAGACCAATTTTACTTCTTATTTGCAAACAGGGTCTCACTAGGTTGCTGAGAGCCTCACTAAATTGCTGAGGCTGTCCTCGAACCTGCGATCCTCCTGTCTCAGCCTCCCAAGTACTAGGATTACAAGTGTGTACCACCACGCCCAGCTTATTTTCTCACTTTAAATGTTTTTTTTTTTTTTTTTTTGCAGGACCGGGGATTGAACCCAGGGGCATTCTACCTCCGCGCTACACCCCCAGCTCTATTTTTTTATACTTTATTTTGAAACCGGGTCTCACGAAGTTGCGGAGGGCCTCACTAGGTAGAGAGAGAGAGAGCGACAGAGACAGAGAGAGATAGAGAGAGAGAGCTGAGACTGGCCACGAAGCCGAACCCGGATCCTCTGGTCTCCGCCTCCCAGAGTACGGGATTACAAGTGTGCGCCACCATGCCCAGCTTCTCACTTTAAATGTTTCTATATACTAAAAGATCTTCCAGGACAGAAAACATATTTTAATTGGTTTTACATCCTCAATACCCTCATTAGTTAACTTTATAAGTACTTAGAGAATAAATGAATGAATGAACCAATGAACTAACTACACAAATTATAGACACTTAGAATACCAAGAGGTCTAAGGAGGGGCTGGGGGTGGGAGATATATCTCAATAGGAGAGTGCTTACCTAGCACACAGGAGGCCCTGGGTTCCATCCCCAGTATCACACACAAAAAAAAGTGTGTGTGTGTGTGTGTGTGTGTCTTTTAATTAAGAGTGGTTGTACTCTCCTTCCAGATTTTACATTTGGGGTGATGGGGAAGAAAAGCATTTTGCAAAGACCAAAGGCCTGGGAAGTTGTGGTTTTGTTGGTATTCTGAATACTTACATATACAACAAATTCAGTAGTTCCACTATTCACTGCCAGTTTTCACTCTTAAAGATATAAGGTGTCTCCTAGTCTCTGCATATTTAGGCCAGTTTCTGTCTGGCAAAGTTGTTTCTAACACAAAGTTACTACAAAACTTATTTTAGTTAGTTTGGTGTGTGTGTGTGTGCGTGCGTGTGTGTGTGTGTGTGTGTGTGTTTATATATGGTACTAGAGACTGAACCCAGGAGCATTCTAACACTGAGCTATACCTCCAGCCCTATTTTAGTTTACATTTTGAGACAGGGTCTCACTAAGTTGCGGAGGGCCTTGCTAAGTTGCTGAGGCTGACCTCGAACCTGAGATCCTCCTGTATCAGCCTCCCAAGTAGTAGGATTACAGGTGTGTGTCACCATGCCCAATTTATATATATATTTTTTGATGGGGATTGGGCCTGCATTGACTGCTAATAGGTATCAATTGCTGATGGTGAGAACAGGCTCTCATACTCAGGCAGAACATTGTCAGCCGAGAGCTGCAGCCAAGGTTAACCTTGGTCAGCTAAAAGTTGGCTGTTAGTCCAGCTAAACACTGAATGTTAAGGCACAGACACGTGCAATTAGAAAAGAATTATAGACTTTCACAACAGCTAAGACTAACATTAAAAGATGAAAAAGCAAGCTATATTAACCCAATATTAATTACTAATAACACAAAATAGTTATAGTCCCAAATCCTCCATGCTTTAAAAGACTATATTCCTGTTTCTTTCCTTTATTATAAAACAAGTTTTCAACATAGTAAGTAACTCCTAGCAGATAGAGATAAGGAGATGCTGAGAACTCACCAAGGATACAAGTGGGCAATACACATGCTCTAAACTTTAATGAAAATAAAAACAAAAAAACAAAGCAAGCTTCATGAAGCCCCCTGACCTTGCTAACCAAGTAACATAGTTTGATCAGTGATGTCTGCCCCTGTGAGGATGAACAAAGAAGGCTAACAAGAAGGACTTACATAACAGAGATAACTGACGGAATTGGACCTGCTTTTGGTGGGAAAAGGAGATTATTGGTTAAGCAGGATGAAAAACAAGAGATAACTGATTCTTATAAAAATTGTATATGTTCAAAGGCATCAGTGCCTTACTTTCAAGGCACTCCACTACGTCACCTCTGGCGTAGTGCTTTGATTACTCTGTCCCGCATTTCTCTCTGTAATAATAAAACTTTGCTCAAGCTTGCAACAGTAGTTCTGGCTAACTTTTTCTAAACTAGCTAAGAACAAGAACCCACGGTGTCACTCCAAATGGTATCATTTCTCACTCTTGTGAAAATGCCTATCTTTAACATTTATATAAAAGCTATTTTCAATTTGTCATTTTGTGTAGAAAAAAATTATCTAAGACATACTGTCTTTACAAAATAATGGAAGAAATAATGGAAATTTATTTGAAATTTTAAGTTAGTGGGGTTTTTTTTCCTTAAAGAAGATTAAAGATTCACAAATTTTCTTTAAAAACATACAGTAATAAGACAGGTATAGGGTGCACACCTGTAATCCCAGTACTTTTCAGTACTTGAGAGGCTGAGACAGGAGGAATGCAGGTTCAAGGCCAGCCTTGGCAATTTAGGAAGACCATGTTTCAAAATAAAAAATAAAATAAGGCTGGGGAGCCAGGTGTGGT
Organism: Glis glis; assembly: GCA_004027185.1. Taxonomy (NCBI): domain Eukaryota; kingdom Metazoa; phylum Chordata; class Mammalia; order Rodentia; family Gliridae; genus Glis; species Glis glis. The sequence goes on along the minus strand of PVJS01011128.1, from coordinate 20,271 downwards.
GGTGCACCCAGCTCCCCCAGCCCTAATCCTGTAATCCCAGTACTTGGGAGGCTAAGACAGGAGGATGGTAGGTTTGAGGTCAACCTCACCAATTTAGCAAGACCCTCGGCAACCTAGTAGGACCCTGTCTCAAAATAAAAACTAAAAAGGGCTAGGGGTGTAGATTGGAGGTAGAATGCCTCTGGGATCAATCCCCAGTACAAAAAAAAAAAAAAAAACAGGGCTGGGGGTGTAGCTTAGAGATAGAATGTCTCTGGGTTCAATCCCTAGTACCAAAATAATAACACTTTTTTAACAGTTTGAACTTCTCCTATCTCTCCTTCAAAATAAATACATATAAGAGCCAGGCACAGTGGTACATCCTGTAATCCCAGTACTTCAGAGGCTGAGACAGGAAGATTGCAGGTTTGAAGTCAGCCTCAGCAACTTAGTGAGAACCTCAGCAATTTATGGAGACCCTGTTTCAAAATAAATGGCTGAGAGGTAGAACACCCTTGGGTTCAATCCCCAGTACTGCAAAAATAAATATACATACATACATACATACAATCTCCTGAAGAAAAGCAAAGTCCACTGGAGGATCTGGAGACCTGTAGTCTTTTCCCATATTAATCACTCAGTATACAACCTAGCTCTCCATCTGCTCATCCAGAATGTGGGTAGATATAATCAGTAATTTTCAAACTGGACTATTTGAAGTCTTGGGGATTCTATGTGTTTAGGGGGAGGAGGAACAGAAGATAATTTAGAGCCGGGCGTGGTGGCGCACGCTTGTGATCCCAATACTTTGGGAGGTGGAGACCAGAGGAGCCGGGTTCGCGGCCAGCCTCAGCTCTCTCTCTCTATCTATCTATCTATCTAGTGAGGCCCTCCGCAACTTCGTGAGACCCGGTTTCAAAATAAAGTATAAAAAAATAGGGCCGGGGGTGTAGCGCGGAGGTAGAATGCCCCTGGGTTCAATCCCTGGTACCGCAAAAAAAAAAAAGAAGATAATTTAGAATTTGCACTTATTTTAAAAAGCTAAAAAATCACTATACTACATAATTTGTAAAGATCCTTTAATATCCCAAATCCTATTATTCTAGTTCTTTATTCTATTAAAGATCCTTATTAGTCTCACATCTTAAATTGGAAGAATAAAATACCAATGTATAAATGTTCTTCTCAAAATCACATAATTTATGCAATGTAAAGTCACCCGATTCTATCAGTAATGTTATCTATTTGTAACAGCTACCTTATGGTCACATAACTACAAATGAAGCATGGCCTTCCAGAGATCAAAGACTAGAAATTATTTTCCCCTTGAGTGGGCTAGTGAATTAGCCTACTAATTTTTAATATCATAAGCATTAAAAGACAAATCTAAGGAACTGAATTATTTGTAAAATACCTGTACTATAAACTGTAACTCTCTTCTTTCTGCTTCCCATTGTTCTGCTTGTAATCTAAACTCTTCCAATGCTGTCTCCCTGATATGAGACTCCATCTCATTCTTCTCCTGCTGATGTTTTTCCATCGCTTCCTTTATATGAATAAAATCTTGCTTTACTATTACATCAATAAAGTTTATCTTTTATCCTTCAACCCCCGCTTAAATGTACAACAGGGCTCTCCTTACCTACAGACTGTTAAAACTCATTATATTTCATGTTAAAATCTTATACTAATACTATCATTTTGATCATCAGAACATAAATTTGAATAAGAAGCTAGGGTTATCCATTTAAGCATTGTAATATATACTTGTATGTATAGACATATTTGACCCAATTTTTCTGAAAATTTTAACTTCTAAGATTAGTACAAAATGCATTATATGATAGAGACAAAAAATAGTCGATTCCACTTAATGTGGAAATCTCTACCTATGAAGAAATTGTTTGGATTATCCCCAATAATTATTATACATATATGACACAAAATAATATATTTCCAAAAGGGGAACAGGAAGGAATTTCATATAATAAATAGGAAGGATTTTCATATAATAAATCAGGATAAAGAAATTCCTAGATGTTAAAATTTTGAAAACAAAAATGTTTTAAGTTTAGACTAAAACTAATTTGTAATTCTACAGATAAACTATTTTTTAAAAACTTTTCCTTTTGGATTTCCCTTGGTATGCTACATTTACAAGATCTAATTTGGTTCAAACCCTTGAAGATATATAAAATACAGGTTACCTGAGAAGACCAATTTTCTAACCTATAGATTTTTAAACTAAGTCCCCATTAACATGATGAGAAATTTTCTTTTATTTATATAAAAAAGAAAAAAGCTTCCATGGCCATATGGATCTGTTTAATAAATATTACCCTCAAAACCTTCACTAATTGCAGCCGGGCGTGGTGGCGCACGCTTGTAATCCCAGTACTTTGGGAGGCGGAGACCGGAGGATCCGGGTTCGCGGCCAGCCTCAGCTCTCTCTCTCTCTCTCTATCTCTCTCTCTCTTTCCCTGTCTCTCTCTACTTAGTGAGGCCCTCCGCAACTTCGTGAGACCCAGTTTCAAAATAAAGGATAAAAAATAGGGCTGGGGGTGTAGCGTGGAGGTAGAACGCCCCTGTGTTCAATCCCCGGTACCGCAAAAAAAAAAAAAAAAAAAAACCTTCACTAATTGCAAGCTATCATAAGAGCCCTGAGGCTTTCCCCCTAAGGACTAAATAGTGACTTCTATTCCACCTCACACTCCCCCAAAGAAATTGTACAAATCCGTTCAAAGCCAAGAGCTTCTCCTAAAGAGCTACTGAGATCATGCAACGTGTTATATCTTAAGATGCAGGCTGTCTGATTGCAAGGAATGCTGCCACCATTGCCCTTCTTTCTCCACAGCTCCAAGACATTTTATGTAGGGAGGATTACACGGGCCTCCAAGGACTGGTAGTACCAGCCACCACCTAAACTTCTGTCATTCAACTATAAATGGAGCCCTTGGATAGGATAGACACTGTTCCAGAGTCTAGGAATACAGTGGTAAACAAGAGTACAACTAGGACCGCTGATGTAAAGAAAATCAGAAGTAGATCTGTGGACAATGTCTGGGAACTCTTGTACCAAAACTTTTACATTTAGTAAATGTTTTTGTAAAATTATTTTTTAGTGAAAATACATTCCAGAATTCAGAAAAGCCATTTACCATAGTGGTCTATACAGAGCATTTTTATCATGCTCTTCTTCTTCTTCTTCTTTTAATTTAAACTGTTACTTCAAAAATATGGAAAATATAGACAATTAAAAGTCTACCTTCTAAGTGGCTGGCAACTTCAACCCTAAACCAATTGTACTTTAAGGAGTAAAAAGGAACAAAAAATAAGGAAAAAATAACTCACAATAATTTCAGTAAATGTTAAATTTTTATACTTTGTAAGTATGTAGAATATGCTCTACATAGATAATGAAGCTTACATCAAACATACCAACATATTTCTACATTTATTGTATATTCAAATAAAAACCTAGGGCCCACATTTCTAAAATTCCAAATTTTCATGTTGCTAGACCAAAATGGCTTTAGGTTCTTATCTTTTTACAATACGCCCACATACGTGTTTTGTTGTTTTCTTTCTAATATCAGCTATCTCAAATTTTTACAAAAAATCCCAGTATATATATAATATAATGTTAAAGCATATTATAAAAGAGACCAGTAAAAATGCCTCTAAAAAGGAAAGAAATGGGGGGGTTATGGTTTTGTTGTCACAGTGGTTCCTTTTCTTAGCTCCATATAGAAATGAAGAGCCAGAAATCTCAGTTGCAAAGCTAAGAGGTTTATTGCAAAGTGAGAGGAAAAAGCACCACACTAAGGTGCTAGAGTGCTCAAAAGAGACACTGCCGCCCCCTGGATCTTCAGGGTTTATATGTGAGTCCTATTTCCTTATCTCAGGAGAGTGGTAGCTAGAGCTGGCCAGGCTGTCACAACAGGGTATGTCTTTATCATTAACTGGGTGAGGGGATAAATGGTGTTTCTCAATCCCCTTTAAGTCCCAGTGTCTGTAACCTTTCAGGTCACAGTGTCTCCATTTATCTTGTTTTCGTTGCTATAACAACAGCCTGCCTGATGCAGCAATACATGAATCATCTACCCGTGACCATGACCGTGTCATGAGGAAGGAAGGAAGAAGGAAGGAAGGAAGGAAGGAAGGAAGGAAGGAAGGAAGGGAGGGAATGGAAAGGAGGGAGGGAGGGAGGGAAGGAGGGAAGGAAAGAAAGGAAGGAAACCCAAGAATAACTTCGAATAATAGACAACACATCTCAATTAATATTACATATAGAAAACTTTATGAAAATAATTTATAATAATTATAATAATTATTTATGAAAAATAATTTACCTGTAGGGTTTTTTCAAGTCTGCTCTTTTCCTTCATAAGTAAATCAAATTCTCTATTGCAATTTTGAATTATGTTGTCTCTTTCCTCCAAATCATGTTCAAATCTTCTGCATTCCTCTTTCCATTTCTGCTGGGAAGTCTGAAATACTTTCTCAATCTCATTTGCCTTTCCTTGAAGTTCTGAATTCTGAGCTATTGAAAATACAATAGATAATAGGTATATTTATAACCATGAGTTCAATCACTAGGAATCTAAAAACCTAAGCATTGAAGCTTACTCCACTTACAGCACGATCTTAGGACCAAACATTTAATCTTTTCATTCAGCAAACTCTTGAAAAGCTCACTGTTCCTGGACCAAACTATTCTATAATTTTTCACTCTCTTTCTCTCCTTGGATATTTTGCTGTGAAATAGTGTAGCATACTCTTGAAGGCATGCCCAAGTTTAGGTACAGCTCTAGCACCAGCTGCAGTTCTGCTTTTTCTTCTATTCAAGAAAACAAATCAAGTAGGGCATGATGGTACATACCAGTAATCCTAGTACTTGGGAGGCTAAGACAGAAGGATTGCAAATTTGAGGCCAGCCTCAGCAACTTAGTGAGAACTGTTAAAAAAAAAAAAAAAACAAAATAGGGCTGGGGGTATAGCTCAGAGGTCGAATGCCCCTGGGTTCTATCCCCAGTTAGGAAAGGAAAGAAAGAAGGAAGGAAGAAAGGAAGGAGGGTTAGGGCAAGGGAGGAAAGAGGAAGGGAGGGAGTGAGAAGGAGGGCAGGGGAGGGAAATTTTTTTTAAAGACCATGACACAGCTGGCCATGGTACACACCTGTAATCCCAATACTTAGGAGGCTGAGACAGGAGGATCACAGGTTTGAGGCCAGCCTCAGCAACTTAGCAAGACCCTGTTTCGAAATTAAAAAATAAAAAAGAGATGGGGGTATAGCTTGGAGGCAGAATACCCCTGGGTTCAATCCTTAGTACATAAAAAAAAAAAGACCGTGACACATAGGACTACATATTTATTTATTTATTTATTTATTTATTTATTTATTTATTTGTGGTACTGGGGATGTAACCCAGGGGCATTCTACCTCCAAGCTACACCCCCAGCCCTATTTTTTTATTTTTTATTTTGAAACAGGGTCTCACTAAGTTGTGGAGGGCCTTACTAAGTAGCTGAGGCTGGCCACGAACCTGTGGTCCTCCTGTCTCAGCCTCCCAAGTACTGGGATTACAATCGTGTGCCACCACGCCCGGCTAGGACTACATTTTTAAAAGATTCAATAGATCACCAATTTTGGTATTTGATTATGGGTAACAAACTACTTGTGATGTACCTTACACACGAGACTATCACAAAACGGAGCTCTAGCCCTTAGAACTGTAGCTATTTACTCACCCAATTTAGGCACCTTATTACCTCAACAATAACCAACACTTCTCAACATACTACCCACTGCTGCTCTGTTTCAGCATCTAGAAAATAAGTAAGGCAAGGCTTCCAGGTCTGGCTTTATCACCTACCATCTAATCAAATCTCCCTCATTCTCTGGCCCTCAGTAGGGATATAAATGTCTCCTAGTTAAGTTGTTGTGAAGCTAAGATGAGAAAATATGTACAAACACACTTGTTAAACAAAAAATGCCAGTTGTCTTAGTATTATTTTAAAATTATATTTCTTTGTGTTTTAAATGGATCATACATTTAAAAGATTCAAAATCTAAAGTTATGAAAAGTACAAAAGGGTATATATATAAAAAAAAGAACTCTCCTTGAAAAGTAAAAACGGGTATATATAAAAAAAGAACTCTCCTTCCCATTCAGCCGCCATCTCCAGAAAAGACATTATCCCATGGTCTAGCATCCAACATTGCAGGTAAGAAGTGTGGGGCCATTTTGATACCTGATCCTTTGCAACTGGCCTACTTTTCTTTCTCTTTGAAAGCTTTAGGATCTTCTCTTTGTTTTTCTGAAATATTATAGTACTATATCTTCAAGTGGGTCCATTTCTTTCCATAGTGGTGGACATTCAATGGGCCCTTCCAACCTGGCAATTCAGATCCATTAGTTCTGAGGTGTGTTATCTGGAAGAACTTCATTGATGACTTATCCCTCTCTGTTTTCCCTCTGACCTCTTCCTTTTCATATTTCCTGTTATTCAGATTGGTCTTCAAATTTTCTTGTCTCTTTTCTCCTACTTTTTCATCTCTGTCTCTTTTACTCTAATTTCTGGGAAATTTCATCCATCTTCATCCTCAATGCTTCTATTGCCATTTTTCATTTCTACTTTCATGTTTTGGGTTTTGTTTTTGTGGTACTGGGGAATGAACACAGGGGGCATTCTGCCCTGAGCTACACCCCCACACCTGTTTTTTTATTTTGAAACAGGGTCTTGCTAAATCACCACACACTGGCCTAGAACCTGTGATACTCCTGCCTCAGCCTCCCAAGTACTAGGATTAGGGATTACAGGCATGCACCACCACACCCAGCTGCTTTCACATGTTGTTGTTTGTTTGTGTTTGTTTGTTGCGGTGCTGGGGATTGAACCCAGGGGAGCTCTATCACTGAGCTATATGCCCAGGTCTCACTACATTGAAACAGGTCTTACTACATTGCCCAGGTTGTCTTTAAACTTGCAATCCTCCTGCCTCACCCTTCCAAGTAGCAGAGATTATAGGCCTGCACCACTTTGGCTCTACTTTCACATTTTTTAATTTCTAAGAGTTCTTAATTTTTTAATAGTATCTGGTTCTTAACTCATACATGGACTATACTCTCTTTTAGCCATGAGATATTAATGCTACTTGTTTGTTAAAATTTCTTTCCCACTGGGCATGGTGATACACTCCTGATACTTGGGAGGCTGAAGCAGGAATCAAAAGTTAGAGGCCAGCCTGAGCAAACTAGCAAGACCCTATATCAAAATAATAATAAAAGGACTGAGGATATAGCTCAGTGGCAGAGCATTTGCCTAACAAATGTGAAGCCATGGATTCAATCCCCAATACCTCAAAAAACAAAATAAAAATGTTCTTTTCCCAGAGTTTCTGTTTCTTCTAAGTTGATTTTTTCTCTCCATTTTAAAGACTTTCCTCAAATATCTGATAATTCTTGATTGCCTACTCTTAATTAAGAATGAAGACCTATTAAGTATAATATACTATCTACACAAATATACCCAGCACTGGGATTCTTAGCTAGGAAGTGGAGGTTGGCCAGAGCGGTCCACTGGAGGAGGATCTGGCTGGGTCATACAATCATATAACCCCAACATCACTGTCATGAGGTGTTTCTCCTTGGCTAGGTCAGGTGGCCCATGGAAAAGTCCTCCAAGTTCTCATATGAACTATAGGAATCTGGGTACTAGACTTTGGGGAAGCCAGTCAAAAAAGGAAGCTGGAAAAATGGTTCCTCAATATTCAGCATTTAATATGCTATATTTCTGTTTATGCTATCAAAAGACCCTCAGCCGGGCATGGTGGCTCACACTTGTAATCCCAGTACTTGGGAGGTGGAAACCGGAGGATCCAGGTTCGCGGCCAGCCTCAGCTACTTAGTGAGGCCCTCCGCAACTTCGCAACTTTGTGAGACCCAGTTTCAAAATAAAGTATAAAAAATAGGGCTGGGGGTATAGCTCGGAGGTAAAACACCCGTGGGTTCAATCCACAGTACCGCCAAAAAAAAAAAAAGACCCTCTATTTTACCATCACCAGAGGGTAAACTTCCTCACTTCTACTAGGAAGTGGGAGCACTCTCAGAGTAGCATGCTCTTGGGAAGGATCTGCCTCTCAACCAGCTTTCATCTAACCTCCTTATTTTACTCACTACTGTTTTTTCCCATTCCTAATTCCCAAAATATCTGGTGCTTTCAGTCCATGACGGTTTTGACTATTTAAGAAGTTTCCTCCACTCTGACTTAGGATTTTGATGTCTGAAGTATGCTAAATCACTTATTCCTCATTCACTTGCTTTCTGGATTCCAAAATTTTCTGTTTTGTCACATCTTCTATTCTCAATTGTTATGAGTATCTTTTTTAATATCCTACTCCACCCTAAACATTTTTTACAAAAAATTCCAAAAACCAGAAAGTGGAAAGTATTATACAATAAACACCAATGTATCCACAACCAGACACTACGATTATTAACACTTTGCTATATTTGTTTTATCAAACATTCGTCCATCTATCCATGTATCCATTCATTTATTTATTCATCCGTTTATTCATCCATCAGTCCATCATACTTCTTATGTATTTGAAGCAAGAAGCAAACATCAGTACACTTCACTCATAAATAATTGAGGATGTATATAATTAACTAGAATACAATATAGCTTTACTTATTTTTTTCTTTCTTTTTTTTTGTGGTGCTAAGGACTGAACCCTGAGGCATTCTACCTCAGAACTACACCCCCAGCCCTATTTTATTTTTTATTTGGAAACAAGGTCTCACTAAGTTGCTGACAGCCTCACTAAGTTGCTGAGGCTGGCTGTGAAAACCTATGATCATCCTGTCTCAGCCTTCCAAGTACTGGGATTACAGGCATGCGCCACCACACCCAGCTTAGCTTTATTTTTTTACAGATAAAATTTGCATATAGTAAAGTGAACAAATCTTTAGTGTACCATGCAAAAAGATTTTACAAATTGCATACACTCATGTAACCCAAGTCCCTATCAAAATACTGAACATTTCCTTCAAACCTAAAAGTTCCCTCATGTCTTTTCCCAGCTAACCCCCATTTCCAATTCACCCCAGAGGCAAACTCTGTTCAAATCTTTTTCACCAACAATTAGTTTTTCCTACCCTAGAACTTTAATGAAAGGAATCATATAGCATGTCCTCATGTGTGTAATGTTTCTTGAACTCAGCACAATGTTTTTGATATTCATTCATGTTACTGTACATATCAGTAGTTGGTTTATTTTTATTACTGAGTAATATTTCCTTGTATGAATATAACATAAATTATCTGTTCACTCCCTTGTCAATGGACATTGTTAGGGTTGTTTTCCAATTTGGGGCTACTATGAATGGAGCTGCTATGAAATTCTTAGTCATATTTTATGGACAAATGTTTTTCTTTCTCATGGAGAAATACTAAAAAATGAAATTGCTAGGTCACAGGATAAATGTGTATGTGGTTTCTTTTATGCCAGCTTTTTTTTTTTTTCTGAAATGGTTCTACCATGTTACACTCCCCTAAGAAAGCATAGAAGTTCCAGTTGCTCTACATCTTTACCAACATGTGGCACTGACAGTTCTTGTAACTAAACTCAGCAGAGGTTCTCAAACATATTTAGCTTACTGTCCCTGTGAGCACTGAGGTCTGACTGTGAGGCCTTGCTGGAGGAGGGCCAAGAACAAAAGAACAAAGAAAGAGAAATGCTCCTGATCATTGCCCTGCCCGGAGATGACCTGATCTCTAGCCCACCAACCAGCAGCTTACACAACTACTCCTGTTCCCCCATTTCCTTGCCCCATAAAAAGCCCCAGGTCTGTAAGGAGGTGGGCGTCTGGCTCTCATGGGCTCTCTCCCCAGTCATGTTGGTGTATTTAAGTATTGCCTCCCTGAGGCAAGACAGGAAGACGGCAGGGTTCTCATCTGGCTCCTGCATCACCTCTCTAAACTGGTTATAGTCTACCTCCTTATGGGTATTCTTGTCCAATCCTGCCAAAAGGCAGGAGGTCATATGGTCTCTACTGTTAAGAGAGTCATCTCCCTGTTGGTAAGTCCAATTAAGACTTGTTCTAGGAACAGCATCAACGCCCACCGGGTAAGTTTGGATGGCCTGTTGATGGAGGTCATCTGCTGACCAGATGAGCTCTTTTTCCTCGGGGACAAGGGTAGATGTAAGAATGATATAAATATTATCCCAGGTTGAACTGTATGGTTGAGACACTCGAAGGAAGCCCTGGCAGAATTTGGCAGGGTCCTCTGAGAAAGATCCTAGTCGTTCCTCCACCTGTGTCGAGTCAGACATGGAAAAAAGCTCGTGAACACAGATAATTCTATGGGGTCCCTGTACCCCCGCTCTTGCCCCATAAAAACCCCAAGTCTGTAAGGACACGGGCTTCTGGGTCTTTGGATCCTCGTTTCTGAAAGCTCCTATGTCATTTAAAGCTTTGTTAAATAAATTTGTTATGTTTTCTCTTGTTAATCTATGTTTTGTTATAAGGATATCAGCCATAAAACTTACAATGGGTGATAAAGAGATATTATTTTTCTTCCCTACATAATCAAAAATACTTCTGACCACCAGGAATGGTATCGCATATCTGTAATCCCAGTATTCAGGAGGCTGAGACAGGAGGATCAAAGGTTCAAGGCCAGCCTCAGCAACATAATGAGACTCTCAGTGACTCAGTGAGATCCTGTTTCAAAATAAAAAATAAAATAGGGCTGGGAGTGTAGCTCAGAGGTAAAGCATCCCTGGGTTCAATCCCCAGTACCTCAAAAAAAAAAAAAAAAACTTCTGACAAATGTCAATAACCAAAGATAACTAGCCTCAACTAAGGATCTTAACCACTACAATAACTAAAACTTAACATTTGTTTAGCCCTATGCAGATAACAAAGCATTTTCATTTTGTCATTTAATCCTCAAAACAGCCTACATTCAACTATCAGTAAGGAAAAGATAGAACCAAGTCTTCTAATTCATATTCAGTGTTCCCTTAACTAGAGCTGCTGTGTAAAAGAATGTTCGTGGACACATTATTCTTTTATTTTTGTTTTTGTTTGAGACAGGATCTCACTGTGTTGCCCAGGCTGGCCTCAAACTCACGACAATCCTGCCTCAGCCTCCTGAGTAGCTAAGACTACAGGTGTGTGTCACCATGACCAGCTACTGATAAGTGCTTCTTGAGTGTACAGATTGCAGTATTTCCTGAACACACAGATTCTCAAACTAGGGATTCTGATTCAGATTACATGTAATGAGTCAGACTAGGATCTACGCTTAAAAAAACACAAAATTCCTTTGTGGTACTGCTGACTATTCATGGAACAAGTGCTCTAAAAAAATAATTAACAGAATTTTGAACCTCTTTTTTCCATACATGTGACAATATATAAAAAAATTAAGCTGGGCATAATCCCAGAATTTAGGAGGATGAGACAGGAGGATTGCAGGTTCGCGGCCAGCCTCAGCTACTTAGTGAGGTCTCTGCAACTTAGTGAGACCCTGTTTCAATATAAAGAATAAAAAATAGGGCAGGGGGTGTAGCTCGGAATTAGAATGCCCCTGGGTTCAATCCCCAGTTCCACAAAAAAAAAATTAATCTAAGACTAAAAAATTAATCAGTGGTACAGCCTATCACGTACAAGGCCCTGGATTCAATCCCTAGCACCACAAAAAATCAATCTCCAGGAGATTTTATACATACTCAACAAAGTCTTCCCATTAACAGTCAGTCAATGAAGCCAGCCTTGGTGGCGCACGCTTGTAATCCCGGTACCTGGGAAGCTGAGACAGGAGGATTGCAGGTTTGCAGCCAGCCTCAGCAACCTAGTGAGGCCCTCGGCAACTTAGTGAGACCCTGTTTCCAAATATAAAATAAAATAGGACTGAGGGTGTAGCTTAGAGGTAGAATGCCCCTAGGTTCAATCCCCAGTACCACAAAAAAAAAAAAACCCTACCTCTGATCCTATATGAATACACAACAGTAAGTAAGCAATGATAAAGAATAAGGTTACGAACCAGGCATGGTGGCGCACGCTTGTAATCCCAGTAGTTGGGGGGCGGAGACTGGAGGATTCGGGTTCGCGGCCAGCCTCAGCTCTCTCTCTCTCTCTCCCTGTCTCTCTCTCTCTCTCTCTACCTAGTGAGGCCCTCCGCAACTTCGTGAGACCCGGTTTCAAAATAAAGTATAAAAAATAGGGCCAGGGGTGTAGCGCGGAGGTAGAACACCCCTGGGTTCAATCCCTGGTACCGCAAAAAAAAAAAAAAAGAATAAGGTTACAACCCTAAACATGGAAAGAAATAGCAACAGTCTTACCGCAGAGTTTCTCTTGGGTCCTACGTGCCTCGGCTAATCTTTCTTCAGCCGCCCGTCTTCCAAGACCAGCTTCCTTTCTAGCCACAGCCAGGTCATACTCCAGGCTCTGTCGCAATGCTTCTCCTTTTTCAACCTCGGACCTCAGTTTGGCAATCTGGCTCTCGTAGCTTGACAGCTAAAAACAGATTTCTGAGTTCATGCATCAATATTAAAACATGTCTGCAAGATTATGAGATCATGTGCTCAAACATTTGAATTCCTTAGAGAAACTCAGTTCCATAATATTTGTTAGATAAAAATTTATAAATTTATATTTTCTGAAATACCACAAAGGAAGCACTACCTTGCCAAATGACATTCATGAAGTTTCTTATTTTAGAGAATCACTAAAGAAAAAAATAAAAAGAAAATAATTCTTGTAAGAATAAAGAAAAATCAGCTGGGCATGATGGCACATACCTGTCATCCCAGTACAAGGCCAGCAGAGGGTAACTCAGCAAGACCCTGTTTCAAAATATCAAATAAAACTGGGCATGGTGGTGCACGCTTGTAATCCCACTACTTGGGAGGCTGAGACAGGAGGATTTCAGGTTCACAGCCAGCCTCGGCTACTTAGTGAGGCTGTCCACAACTTAGTGAGACCCCGTTTCCAAATAAAGAATAAAAAATAGGGCTGGGGGTGTAGCTTAGAGGTGGAACGCTCCTGGGTTCAATCCCCAGTACCGCACGCGCACACACACGCACACGCACACACACACACACACACACACACACACACACACACTCGAATAAAGAGAAATCACACACCCTTTGTGATTGTGTGTGTGTGTGCGTGTGCGTGTGTGTATGTGTGTGTGTGTATTACCGGAGACTGAACCCAGAGGTGTTCTACCTCCAAGCTACGTCTCTAGCCTGATTTTATTTTTTATTTTGAAACATCGAACCTACAATCTTTCTGTCTCAGCCTCCCAAATACTGGGATTACAAGAATGTACCACCACACCCAGCTTCCATTTTAATAAGGCATACCCCCGAAATTAAAAAATGCACAATGTATAGTAAGAACTTGAAAACTCATTTTCTCCTCTACTCCCTCGGTTCCCTCAATGGAATCAAGAAGCATACTGCATCAAATTACAGTTTGGTAAATACTGTCATTATTTCTCTCAGTCGTGGCATCACTGATAGAACATAAAATAATGAAATAACCAATTTTACAGAGATTTTAATAAACCAATATCTAATTTGTGACTTTCCATGAAGTACTATGACAGAAATAGATCGAAGAGTTAGAACTAGATATTTTGTAAGTTCCTTTCTCACTCTAAAAATATATGATCTAATCAATGATTCATTAATATCAAATACCTGCTATGTGATAAGTACAGTAAAAAATACATAAACAAATGTTATGGTGGTCCTGGTTCAAGGAATTAAATGCTATATACAGGTATATGAGCTTAGTTTTATAAAAAGAGGTAAAAAATATTATGAAACCTAAAAGAAATGCAAAATTAATTACTACTGGTAGGACAGAAAGAGATAATGGAAGAGAGAGAACTATAGAAAGGTATCCTATAAGAACATCAGACTAGAAATAAATGGTCTAATTGTCAAATAAAGAAAAGGTAAGCCACACCTGTAATCCCAATACTTGGGAGGCTGAGACAGGAATATTGCAGGTTCAAGGCCAGAGCACAATAAACTTAGCAAGATCCTGTTCCAAAAATAAAAAATAAAATAGAGCTGGGGGGTGTAACTCAGATAAAATGCCTCTGGGTTTGTGAGAATATTATTAAATATTTTCTATCAAAGGATTAGCTCAACTTAAAAGTAACTCCATTTTATAAAACTACCATTTTTTATAATTTTATTGGTGCATTATAGTCTCACATCACAATGTAGTTCATAGTGATAGTGACATACATCACACAGCATTTGGTGGGCTTTCCCCCAGCTCCCTCTCTACTCCCTGTTCCCCATACAGGGTATTGAGATTGGCATTGATATTCTCACATATGTACATAATGTCAGTGGAGGTGATTCCTTCATTAATTCTCCTTCTCTACACCCACCCTCCCCTAGACCATCTCCCTCACTCCACTGGAGTTTCTCCCCTTATTACCTGAAGTCCCTCTGGTATCCCAATTACTCCTTAGCTTCCATATGTGAGAGAAAGCATATGACCCTTCACTTTCTTTCTGTGACTGGCTAATCTCACTTAATATAATGTTCTCCAGGTCCATCAATTTTCCTACAAATGGCATAATTTTGTTCTTCTTTATTACTGAGTAGAATTCCATTGTGTGTATATCCCATAATTCTGTAATCCATTCATCTGTTGATAGATATCTGGGTTGGTTCCATAATTTGGCTATATGAATTATGCTGCTATAAACATGGATATGTATTATTATTATAATATTCTGATTTCAGTCCCTTTGGAAAGATACCCAGGAGTGGTACAACTGGATCATATGGTGGATCCATTCCCAGTTTTCTAAGGAATCTCCACACTGATCTCCATAGTGGCTATACTAATTTGCAATTCCACCAACAGTGAAGAAGAGTTCCTATTTCCCCACATCCTCACCAGAATTTATTGTTGTTTGACTTCTCGATGATTGTCATTCTAATTGGGGTTAGATGGAATCTCAGTATAGTTTTGATTTGCATCTCCCTGATTACTAATGATGTCAAACATTTTTTCATATCTTTATTGGCCATTTGTATTTCTTCTTTTGTGAAGAGTCTGTTTAGTTCAATTGCCCATTTCTTGATTGGGTTATTTGGTAAAACCACCATTTTATAACCTTGTATAAGTTCCTGTTTCTTTGTAAGTTTCCATTTCCTGAAAACTGCAAATGTTAATCCCTTCGCTGGCATTCCGTTCCAGCCGTTAGCCAATCACGTAAGACTATGAAACTACACCCACTGGTAGAAGTATGGTGCAGAAATCTGCATAAAGGATAAAAACTGGGTAGATTTCTCATTCATTGTGCTTGCTTACCAGACTTTTGTCAGTAGCACACCCTTTTTGCAAAAGTAAATCATTTTCTTTTTTTTTTTTTTTTTGCATTACTGGGGATGGAACCCGGGGCATTCTACCTCCGAGCTACACCCCAGCCCCATTTTTTATTCTTTTTGTTTTTTGTTTTTTTATTTGCAAAACTGGGGATTGAACCCAGGGGCATTCTACCTCCAAGCTACACCCCCAACCATATTGTTTTTATTCTTTATTTTGAAACAGGGTCTCACTAAGTTACAGAGGGCCTCACTAAGTAGCTGAGGCTGGCCGCGAACCCAGATCCTCCAGTCTTAGCCTCCCAAGTACTGGGATTACAAGCATGTGCCACCATGCCCAGCTGCCAAGCCATTTTCAAACACGTGTCTTTTTTTTAAAACATCATGAAAATTTATTTCTAACAAATTCAAGCCCCAGTACAACAGATAGAAAGATGATAGATGAGATAGATAGATGATGACAGATGATAAATAATGATGATAGATGATGATAGATAGATAGATAGATAGATAGATAGATAGGGTTGGGGGTATAGCTCAGAGGAAAATGCCCCTGGGTTCAAACTCCAGCACCCCCCCCCAAAAAAAGAAAGAAAGATAAAAAGACAAAGACAAAAGGATGTTTGAAGGGCAACATCAGAAATTATCACTAGTAAGCCAGGTGTGGTGGTGCACGCTTGTAATCCCAGTGCTCAGAAGACTGAGACAGGAGGATTGCAGGTTGGAGACCAGCCTCAGCAATTTAGAGAGACTCTCAGCAACCTATTGAGACCCTGTTTCAAAATAAAAAATAAAATAGAGCTAGGGGTATAGCTAGAAGGTAGGATGCCTCTGGGTTCAATTCCCAGTACCACCAAAAAAAAAAAGAGAGCATTTACCACTAGGAGATGTTAATATACACAGTGTGACATAGCTTCATTTTTCACATATAAAGAACTTATGAAATAAGAATGTATAAGTATCAATTAATAGTTAAAGAAAAAAAATCATAGAACCATTTTAATTACAAGTTCAAGGTAACTATAATGTTTGTTTCAGATTCGATCCTTCCCTGCCCACTCACTCTCCTCTCAGAAGAATAAAGTTGTTAACATTTAAGCATTCTCATTTGGGCCAGTTTGCTATCAGATCCCTCCCAAACCTTCTCCAGCTTTGCTCAGTACCATAGGAACTACATTTCCCAGGCTCCCTTGACAACTGGCTTCTCAATAGACTTGGCCAATGAGAGGCACTTGTGGATTGGATTACTTGAGGGCAGACGAAGTGAAGAAGCCAAGATATCTCGCCCTATCTAGATCTACTTCAAGCATTCTCTCTGTCATCTCAGGGTACAAATCCTTCTGGATAGTCCTTCCTTCCCTGGCCCTTGCTCTATCCAAATAGTTCTGGATTTTATCAACCTTAAGAGTGGAAGCTGGTTTTTTTTGTGTGTGTGTGGTACTGGGGATTGAATTCTGGGGCATTCTACCTCCAAGCTACACTCCCAGCCCTATTTCACTTCTTATTTTGAAACAGGGTCTCACTAAGTTGCAGAGGGCCTCACTAAGTAGCTGAGGCTGACCACGAACCTGCAATCCTCCTGTCTCGGCCTCCCAAGTACTAAGATTACAAGCGTGCACCACCACGCCCAGCTTGGAAGCTGCTTCTAATGTTGCTACTATCCAGGCTACCTTAACATCCTGTTTGTCTCTTCAGATCTCCTAGGACCTGTATAACCAAAACCCAAAACTCTCTACTAATGTCACTTTTTTTTTTTTTGGTACTGGGGATTGAACTCAGGCATTTTTACCTCCGAGCTACTCCTCCCACCCTCGGCCCTTTATTTTTTATTTTGAGACAGGGTCTCACTAAGTTGCTGAGAGTCTCATTAAGTTGCTGAGGCTGGTCTTGAACCTACGATCCTCCTGTCTCAGCCTCCCAAGTACTGGGATTACAGACATGCACCACCATGCCCAGTTTACTAATGTACCTTTGATGAAAAATTTAGCATGGTTTCTATTTTCATGACTGCACACCCAATAATAATGCTCTTGGTATCAGAAATGGTCTCAAGATGGGTTTCTGATATTGGGCAGCTAGCCTATTTGAGGCTGAACAAGTGAAGACCTCCTTGCAGGTAGAAATGGGATACTAGTGATCTGTAGCATACAGTGCAATCACAGTTATTTAATTATAATGTGCAATTGTTTAGGATGAAATTCGAGTTGAAGACAAGCCGTTGGGAAATGAAGGAGTAACAGCACGTGACTATTAGGGCAGAATTGTTTACCATAAGACCTGAAAGGCAAGAAGGCTCAATCTCACTAACTAGAGAATTACGAAAAGAAAATGATAATCTCAGGGCTTTAGAAACTCAGCTTAAAAGAGTCAGATAACCAGAGAATCTTTATGATAATCTTAAAATAATCTCTTATTTCTTATATCCCTGGGGCAGACAAAGCTAAAAGCCAGCCTGAAAATCTGATCATGGCAAATGCAGAATTACAAGTTTAAAGGACAATCTCATCAAGTTTCTATTATTAAGATGCTATCAGCTAGACACAAAGTAGGAAGGAAGAACATGGGTTAAGACCTTTTAGACTTAGATTAACCTAAAACCTGTAAACCTCCAAGTCTCCCTTGAATATCCCTTACCAACAAAAGCAGCCTCTCCTCCCTGACAAAGTTAACTAGCGTCCTATTGCTTGAAGATTTAGTAACACCACACCAGGAGCAGCTGCCTTGCAAGATTTGCAAGACCGACCATTCTTTGTCACCACAGACTGACTCAGATCTCAGTGTGCTACAGGAGAAATGCAGTCTGCTCCAAGAGAAAATAGCTTATACACCTAAAGAATTGCAATCTTGCTACTTTTTCGTTAACAAGAAAATAGAGAACTTCTATACAATTGATGTAGATTTAATAAGCTAGCTCTTAACAGTTTTCTTGGGTGGGTCAAGAATTTTTAAAAAAACTGAATTTGACATTGGCCTACAATCATTTAATAAGGTCAAAATGTCAGTACTTCCCTGATACCTGATATACAGAGTAATAATTAGCCCAAGGTTATGTATCTTGTAAATGAAAGGGCCTGGAATGAGTAAAGGTCTATGTAATTTGATATTCTTCCCACTACACCAGTCTGCCTAAACTTAGCTTTATGAATAAAGCTTGGGACTGGGGATATAGCTCAGTGGTAGAGTACTTGCCTAGCATGGGCTGGGTTTAATTCCTACCAATCAAAAAAAAGAAGAAAGAAAGAAAGAAAGAGAAGAGAGAAGGAAGGAAGGAAGGAAGGAAGGAAGGAAGGAAGGAAAGAATAAACCCTAATAGACAGACAGAAGAGATATAAACATGTTATTCATAAATCGTCATAAAAGGGAAAGAAAACTACTGTCTTTGAAATACATACATATGAAATAGGAATATACACACACACTAAAATACAATGATAGAATAAAACAAAAAGAAACTAAGGAAATTTATGAATTACACTATTATTAAGCATTCTATACTCAAATCTACTTATTTAAGAAAGATCAACCATTATTGAGACCATGAAGGAACCTACTTTATGATTTCTAAAATGTTTATTTATAAATCCTTTAGTCAGCCCGGCGTGGTGGCGCACGCTTGTAATCCCAGTACTTTGGGAGGCGGAGACCAGAGGATCCGGGTTCGCGGCCAACCTCAGCGCGCATGCGCACGCACATGATCTCTCTCTCTCTCTCTCTCTCTCCTCTCTCCTCTCTCTCTCTCTCTCTCTCTTTCTCTCTCTACCTAGTGAGGCCCTCCGCAACTTCGTGAGACCCGATTTCAAAAATAAAGCATAAAAAAAAATTAGGGCTGGGGGTGTAGCGCAGAGGTAGAACGCCCCCGCGTTCAATCCCCGGTACCGCAAAAATAAATAAATAAATAAATAAATCCTTTAGTCATCAAACATACTCATCAATTAATTTTTTTATCAAATCAAATCCATTAATTAAAATAAACCTGAGACAACATACAAACAAATATAATTCATTAAAGTTCTACTTTAATGTTAGTATACAATTTGACTATATTAAAAAATCATGAGTTCAGCCGGATGTGGTGGTACATGCTTATAATCTCAGTACCTGGGAGGCTGACAGGAGGGTAGCAGGTTTGTGGCCAACCTCAGCAACTTATTGAGACCCTGATTCAAAATAAAAAAATAAAATGGGGCTGTGGGTATAGCTCAGAGGTAGAATGTTCCTGGGTTCAATCCCTAGTACCACACACACACAAAATAAAAATCATGTTTTCTTTATTATAACTTCCTTTTAAGCACAAGAATGATATAGAGATGAAGGTTAAATATCAAGTTTATAATATGAAATGAATCTAAAATATCAAACTCAACTTTTAACATTACTTGAGAGGAAAATAAATTCTACCTCTGCATTGTGCTTAGTTGTCATTTCTAATTTTTCTTTCTTAGCCCGATGAAGTTTCTTTCTGAGATCAGCAGTAATATCTGAGTCAGCTTCATTTCTAAGCATTTGTTTTACATCCGGTGAAGCATTCTTCACCCTACAAATTAAGATCATAATAAAACATAATTCTCATAAAATATATCTCATAACATGTCTGATTATGTCTTTTTTTTTTTTTGCAGTACCGGGGATTGAACCCAGGGGCATTCTACCTCAGAGCTACACCCAGGCCCTATTTTTTTTTTTTTTTTTTTTTTTTTGCGGTACCGGGGATTGAACCCAGGGGCGTTCTACCTCCGCGCTACACCCCCGGCCCTATTTTTTATACTTTATTTTGAAGGCGGGTCTCACGAAGTTGTGAGGGCCTCACTAAGTAGAGAGAGAGAGAGAGAGACAGGAGGAGAGAGAGAGAGAGAGCTGAGGCTGGCCGCAAACCCGGATCATCCGGTCTCCGCCTCCCAAAGTACTGGGATTA